>BLKR01003679.1:0-135195 GCA_011170035.1 Teleogryllus occipitalis | reverse complement strand
ATCAAAACAAAATTAATTAGCGGCTGCGTAAATTTATGGATATTTGCCGAAAAACAGTAAGGATAGAAACATATATTTGTTTGTGTGGATGTGATTCCAAATTTGTCCACGTGTTTCCAATAAATAGGGCAAACACGAAACAGTATATCTTTATGATGAAGAAATTCTTGAATTACGTAGTGAAAATAAAAAAAATTTACAGATCACGGTTCCCACTTCAATAAGGAAACAGTGGAGTACTAGTGTTCATCCAAGGATAGTTCTCTAACCTTCCAGGGCCTATATAATAAAAAATACTACCAAATCAACTAGAAAACCCGTAGAGAATGTTGTTTTAAAATATAACGATATAAATGTCAACGATCCGGCAACAGTGGCTAATCTCTTTAACCAATACTTTTCGAGAATTGCTGCCGATCTCACTAAGGGTCTTCAGGCACAAAATTCAAAAACAGACAGTGCACCCAAAATTTTAGACACGATGTTCGTTTCCGAAACTTCTTCCTATGAAATTCTCAAAATAATCGGTAAACTAAAAAATAAATATTCGTCCGGTTTAGATGAATTTCCGGACGCTTTGTTAAAGACCTGTGCGTATGCCATTATACACCCGTTAACTCACATATTTAATTCATCGTTATGCACCGGAACGTTTCCAGATATTTTCAAAACAGCTAAAATTAAGCCGCTCTTCAAAAAGGCAACAAAAATGAAATTCAAAATTATCGGCCCATTTCTCTTCTATCAGTTTTTCAAAAATATTAGAGAGACTTTTTTACGTACGAATGGAAACCTTTCTCACTAAACACGACGCGCTTTCAGATTGCCAACATGGATTTAGAAAATCAAAATCAACGGAAACAGCTATATTTTCTTTTCTTAAAGATGTCGCCTCATCATTAGATCAAAACGAGGCACCTATTGGATTATTTTTGGATCTCTCAAAAGCTTTTGACATCATTGATCATGACATTTTACTTTCCAAATTACCTTCATATGGAATCCGTGGTATTGCTCTAGATTGGTTATGTTCGTACCTTAAACAATGATCTCAGAAAGTTGAAATACCTTACTGGAATGATGGAACATTACGTACGCACCTTTCCGACTCTTTGCCCGTTGCATGTGAAGTTCCTCAAGGATCGATTTTAGGCCCTATTCTGTTCCTACTTTACGTAAAGCGATATGCCCTCAAACGATTTGGGAAACGGAAGAACAGTTCTCTTTGCGGATGATACGAACATCCTTTGCAATAAAGAAACCGTAAATAGTACAATATCAGATGTTTCAAATTGGCAAAAATAACAAATTAATAGTAAACGAAAAGAAAACGGTTTTAATGCAGTTTTCCATTTCAAATAAACAATTCTGTGCTCCATTGAAAATGAACAGTGTACCATTGACTCATGTTAATGCAGAAAAAGCAAAATTTTAGATCTCAATTCAGTCAAACCTTAAATGGAACGTCCATTTAAATGAATTGAACACAAAATTAAGTTCATTATGCTACGCGTTCAGAATTCTTGCAAATTCAGTCAGCCTTCATACTGCTCGTTGTGTATACTTCGCGAATGTTCATTCCCGCCTGATATATGGCATAATATTCTGGGGAAATACATCTTATAGCTCCCAGACTTTTAGATTACAAAAAACGAATTGTACGAATAATAACCAAATCCCACCCACGTGATTCATGTAAGCCTCTCTTCATTAATCTAGGAATTTTACCATTACCTTGTCTGTTTATTTACGAATCAGTGGTTTTTGTCAAAAAATGACTTGCTTAATGGCGGGAATATATTTTCAGAAAATGCCAAAGTCTATTACTATAACACTCGACGTAGAAATCACATTCATCAGGTGACAGTATCAACAGCTCATTACAAAACATTCACATACAATACATGTGCATTATTTTACAACACTTTTTGCCAGATGACATTAAACGATTAAATTCAATAGAAAAGTTTAAATCACAAGTGAAATCGTTTCTGCTGCATAACTGTTTCTATACAATTGGAGACTATACTGAGCATCACAAGAAAAGTAACATTAATTTTAACAATGATACATAATGCATTAATTACCATTTGGACTGTATAAATGAGTATAAACAACCTGTAACAACTATTGTAACACAGCTTCCGGGTCAATGACCCCCATCTCGATCAGGTTTTCGTCCAGTTTCCCTATGATCCATTGAGCAAAATGCTGAGATGGCCCCTTGTTTCTTCTGGACATAAATGTAACTTGCGTTTTTCATGCACGTCTTCTAGAATTCAGTGGAAATACAATTATTCAAATTATCGTTTCCACGTTGTCGCGGCAGGAAGTAATAAGAGCCAAAATTTATTGCTTATTTATCCTTGAAAATAGATTTTATTACATGGGAGTTTTTTTGTTTTTTTTCTCCCTTTCAAAATTCAAATTTTATTGCTTATTTATCCTTGAAAATCGATTTTATTACATGGGAGTTTTTTTTGTTTTTTTCTCCCTTTCAAAATTCAAAATTTATTGCTTGAAAATCGATTTTATTACATGGGAGTTTTTTTGTTTTTTTTCTCCCTTTCAAAATTCAAAACTTAAGTAGTATATGATTTAGTGTAGGGATCACAGAATTTTGAAAATGTGTACACAATTCACTTTTCCCATGGCCGTCATACGCAGTTTTTAACTGTTTTTTGACGTAAATAAATAAATAAATAAATAAATAAATAAATAAATAAATAAATAAATAAATAAATAAATAAATAAATAAATAAATAAATAAATAAATAAATAAATAAATAAATAAATAAATAAATAAATAAATAAATAAATAAATAAATAAATAAATAAATAAATAAATAAATAAATAAATAAATAAATAAATAAATAAATAAATAAATAAATAAATAAATAAATATCAAGATTGATTAGAGTATATTACCATAAGGAATATCATCAACGGTACACTACATCTTTACATAAATGAATTGTTAGAAACATTTTTCACTACTATCAAGAGCCTTGTTTCATACCCACTGATATAAAAACGAGTTGTTTGAAATCAGTTGGTGAATGAATTTCCAAGTGCAAATCACAGAAAAAAATAATCAAAATTAGCACCGAGGATCGGTGATGGCAACGACTTATAAAGGAAGCTTTGGAGATATCTAAGAGATCATCTACCTAAATACAGACAATGATCTCCGCCTCGGCACAACCTAGAAATGGGCTTTCGCTCCACGCCAATACCGTTTCATCTCCGGCGTCACGTGCCCACGGAAGACCAATGACAGCATTCTTTCGCCGCCGCTGATTAGTTGTTGGCGCACTCCCTTTTTTTAAGGCGACGAGCATGCAGATTTTACTTCTCATTCTTCTGCCACATTTCTCCCTCATCTCATTCCACCAAACATGTGTCACATACGCTTCCTTCTCCACTACCACACTATTCTGGTTAGACCAAACATGTGTCATCCGGCCAGCTTCCGTTTAGTCACTGCCTTGACCAGTCTCGCATCTACACTTGCTACGACACGAGGCTATCAAGTACACTGGGTAGTAGTACTGCTCTGTGGAAGGCCATCATATATTGGCCGAAACGTAAGGCGTAGTAGATACCCTGGTTGTCTACCACTCCACGCACTGGCTTGTTTTCCCAGAGAGAATTCACCCCAGAGGAGTACTTAGGCTTTTCGCCTTCATCCGAACCACAGCCGGTGCACAATTACGCCGACAGGCTGGTATCTGGATCCCGCAAGAACCCAGTTTATCCTCTCGGTACCTTTCCCACTGAATGCATGGGTTGCGCCAGCCTGCCAGCTCAGAGCCCCTGGTTTTCCAGTCCGGTACCGGAGTCGAGACGATGCGCTACTCCCAATTCGTTCCCTCCTCTATGCCCAGAGGACCGGGCTATCGCAACGACGAAGCCAAGAGCACAACAGAGGGCCACCCGGCTTGGATCCCCCTTTCAGTCTCCTTGCTGCAATCACTTTCATACTACCGACGGGAGAACCGCCTGAACCCAGGCGACATAACAGGATGGTTCATGGTCCCCTGGACTTTGATAAATGGGACCCTGGTGATTCCATAGAAACCCTTCACCCAATTCTTCCCAAAGATCGACGTGTTAGGGGCCAATTGGTGGGTTACCAGGCGAACCCGGAAACATGGAGCTTGGCATTACCTACACACTGCATCCACCTTGAAGCTAATGATGTAAGTGCCGCCTTGAAGCTCAGGGTCCTGGTAGGCGATTGCAACTCTCCACCAGAAACCATGCCTGCGTCCGCGATCATGAGTAACCCTGCGGGGAATAGACGTGGAGCGTAGACAAGACTCCTCCGAACAGCCAAGTCTCAACCGGTTCCCAGCCGTAGAAGCCTTTGGCGGCGGCGATGGTGTAACGGTTAGCGTATCGGACTGTTATACCCAAGTTTGCGGGTTCAAACCCGATCGAAGCTGTGGATTTTTAAGGGCGAAAAAATCCTTCGTACGCCTTCCTTCGGAGGGGAAGTAAAGCCGGCTGTCCCATGTTAGTAGATTTACTGCATGTAAAAGATCCTCAAGCCTAAATGACGCCTCTGAGCTAAATTCAAACTGCCTGTTTCGTCGCCAAGTAATACCTTCTTTCTCCCATGGTTGGTGAAAGGAGCGTAACGAAATTTGCGTGGTCAGACGGAAGAGTAGGCCTCATGGCCTGAGTCTCGCCACGTAAAATAAGGCAAATTCAATTCAATTCAACCAACCACATCGAAGGAAAGAGTTCCCTCAGTGGCGTTTCACCACGCAGAAGCACTCTTGGTCGACTGAATATTTCGTGTTTCCGGGCGCGTCACCTGCTACGGTCATTAGTCCCGTATGTGTGGTGCATGTTGATCGTTATGTTGTGATGGTGGTGGTGGTGATCTTCCCCTGCTAAATGGTGACATCTGGCGCCGACCTAGCCGTCGGCTTCCTCTTTTTCCCAACAAGGTATCTCTCACCTGTGACGTACCTCTCCAGTCGTGACAAACTCGAAGCTCCCGACTGGTCCCCAGACGTATGTGGCAGTGTAGTTCATGTAAGTGTGTGAGTAAATAAGGGGATCAGGATAGAACAAGCAAGAGGAAGAAAAGACCGCTCGCGATCCGAGGTTCGTTTGTTACAGTTTTACTCCGGTACTCGCCTGGTATTTATCAGAGAAACTATGTAAAACTACCGATCACAGCAGCCGACCGTTAAAATTCTCCTGAAAACAGCGGCTGAATTCGTTCTAGCTATCTAGCTAGTGTCGAAAATCCTGCATCCGACGGGAGTACAGCTTCCCGATCACAGGCACTGAAGTGACATCAGTTGATGCCCTGAGCCACCAAACCAGGTGGATGCACTCTTCAGGGGCATCGCTAACGCCTTAATTTCGCTTCCTCGGGGTCGTAGTGGTTCCACGACAAGTTTACCCCAAAATAGCCGTCCTTCTAAGCACCCTTCGAGGATATTCTCTCCTCACGCCCTAAAAAGACATTCAACAATTCGATGAATTGATAGATTGTTACTGATTACGGGCGCGTAAACTAGTGAGGTCATTGGTCCCGTAAGTGTATTCCATGTTGTTTATCTGGAGGGGACGGTGATATTCCCCCACTGGATGGCGAGATCCGGCGCCGACCTACCGTCGACTAGTGGGGTTTCCTCAACAAGGTATCTCCTATCAGTGGGGCACCGCCCCAATCGGGAAAAGTTATAAGTCCTCCACCGGTCTCCCGGCATGTGTGGTAGTGTAGCATGTTAGTGTGTGTGGAAGGGTTGAAGATAGGGCAAGGAAGAGGAAGGAAAGATCGTGCGTGGTCTGTGGTCCGTTTGTTAGGGTACTGCTACGGCATTCGCCTGGTGTCGATCGGAGAAACCACGGAAACTATTGATCAGAGCAGCTAACCATAGTCCTGCATAATACTTCATAGCTTAAGATAGCCCATCTGCTTCTCCGTATCACATTTTTTTGGTGAAAAACCGACGCGAAATGTGCTACAATAAATGGGTTCCACATGACCTGTCCTTACAACACGTCCTGCGTTCAGATATACCCCGATTCACATATAATAATCTTTCCGCAGCCACGCCAAACGCTCATAGCACAAGAGCCACAGTCTTGATTCATCACGCACCGCTGCGGATCACTTCCTTCACCAATCTTTTTTTATGATTGATTGATTGATTTTTTCGTGTTTCCAGGCGCGTCAACTACTGTGGCCATTAGTCCCGTTAGTGTAGTGCGTATTTTTTTCGGGAGATGGCGGTGATCTTCCCCCGCTGCATGGCGAGATCCGGCGCCGACCTACCGTCAGCTTGTGGGATTTCCCCCTAACCAGGACTCTCCCACCAACGGGGCACCGCCCCAGCCGGGACAAGCTTTAAGCTCCCAACCGGTCTCCCGGAATATGTGATAGTGTAGTGCATGTTAGTGTAAGCGTGTGTGTAAGGGGAGAGGATAGGGCAAGGAAGAGGAAGGACAGATCGCGCGCGGTCCGTGGCCCGTTTGGTAAGGTACTGCTCCGGCATTCGCCTGGTGTTGATCGGAGAAACCACGGAAAACTACCGATCAGAGCAGCCGGCCGCTAGAATTCTCCTCCAGACAGCAGCTGAATTCGACCTCGCTGAAAAGCTAGTGTGGAAAATCCTGCCGCCATCAGGACTCGAACCTGACCTCCCGGTCAGAGGCGCTGCAATGACATCAGTTGATGCACTGAGCTACCGCTCCCGGTAATTTTTTTTTTTAATTTGAGGTCGCATCAACATCTAGATCATTAGCGACCATTATTGGTATTAACGTTATGGTAACTGTGAAGATGAAACGATAAGGGGTGAAAGGCTGAACACAAATACAACGATGCCCGAGGCGGGACTCGAACCAGCGACCCTTCGGTCCGTGATCGCTGCAACACTATTGCCCTAGCGATCTCGCTCACCGGATTGGCCTTTCGCCAATCTTGTTCAGTCGCTTCCGATAATTTTTGCGACTGACCACAATGATTCATTTCAATCCGTAAGTTATCAAGGGCACTCCGGATTACACGTCTGCCAGTCTGTTAAGAGCCCCATACAGAAGCGGAATCTCCTCCAGGTTTGGCTCGAGCAGTCTACGCCTTGAGGAATTTTCTAAGTGTTTGGCGGTTTGCTTGAGCCCGCACGGGGAGACGGGAGACCAACAAATCCCAAACTACATTCATTTTCTTTGTCATTGAGGCTGGATTTCCCGGATAGCTTGATGACGTGTGTGGTTGATTCTCTCTTTTACTTAAGGACTTCATGTCATCAGTTACTTTGCCGAACTTCTAACAGAATTCATCCAAATGTCTGAGAAAGAAACTTGTTTGTGGCAAGTTAGTTTTAAATATTATCATGATCTAAATTAAAAGGATAGAATTACTGTGTTGACCTGGAAAATATTCATTAGTTACTCTATTTTCGTAGAGGATTTTCTTCAGGAAACCCCCTGTTGTGTAAACAATAGTTTGATAGAAGGAATCCCGAACAAAATGCCGGAGAATTTTTCCTTGGGTATTAATCACGCGCATATGTGCGTGATTATATCTGCCAAATCATGTTTAAATATTTTCTAGTATATTACGTCACGATTGATGTAACAGGATGAGTCTTTTCATATCAAAAACAGTATCAAATCGTTTCTATCAAAAATCAAAAACATATAAACCTGCTTCCCATAACATTAGCAATTAATAATTCCTTTACGATTATAGCCTCTGAAGCATAGATTCCTGTTGAAGGTGTTGGAATAAAATATTCATCCACCCAAAAATCTGTTATGAGTAAGTTTGAATCTCCCTCCCCTGTTGTATGCGCGAGTGCATAAATTCGACACCATTTGTGTGACCTTGACATCTGTTTCTCCCCCTGCTTCGGTTGATCTAAATTCTACTGGGACTGCTATTCTACCAAATGCATCTTTAAAATACGCAATGTTCGCTCGCATTACCACCAAAATTGTAATGAAAAGGAATTGCACATTCTCCGGTGTTCGATATTTTTGCTGTTGCCTTATGGACGTCGTCCAGAAACTATGAGCTGCCTACAAAATATTGACTCAGTTTTCATGGTTTCAGAATTACCGGGAGAAATGGCTCAGGGCATCAACTGAAGTCACTGCAGTGCCTCTGATCGGGAGATTCTAAATTCGAGTCACGACAGTGGCAGGATTTTCGAAACTAGCTAGGTCGAATTCAGTCGCTGTCTGGAGGAGAAATCTAGCTCCCGGCTGCTCTGATCGATAGTTGTCCATGGTTTCTCCGATCCATAACACGCGAATGCCAGAGCACTACCCTAACAAAGGGCCATGGACCGAGCGGGATCTTTACTTCCCCTTCCATGGGCTATCCTCGGAAGATTATAGCTTGTCCCGGTTAGGGCCGTGTCCCGTTGGTGGGGAAAATCTGGCTGGGGGAAACCCCACTAGCCGACGGTAGGTCGGCACCCGATCTCTTCATTCAGTGCGGGAAGGTCACCGCCACCTCCCTATGAAAACCATCACTACACTTACGGGAATAATGATCTCAGTCGTTGACGCGCCCGGAACTACTATCAATCAATTCAGAGGAAAGAAATGCACTACACTTACGGGAGTGATAGCCTTAGTTGACGCTCCCAAAATCACTAATCTATCAATCAGTAAAAATCTTCAGGATTCATCCATCCTGTGCGCCGCGGTGAGCATGGTTGGGCCTTGCGTCTCAATATGAAAGGAACGGCGGAGAATTCGAATCTCTCGCCCGGGTGTTCGGATCCCACTTGTACTCTCGTAGCATAAAGATGAATGCAGTGAGGAGACAGGTTGGGTTACCGTCCACCGGGAGCAGTGGCTCAGTGCATCACCTGATGTCACTGGAGTGCCAGGAGGTCCTAGGTTCGCGTCCCGACGGTCGCGGGATTTTCGACACTAGCTTTTCACGTAGGTCGAATTCAGTCGCTGTCTAGAGGAGAATTCTTCCGATCGACACCAGGCAAATGCCGGAGCAGTGCCCCAACAATCGGGCTACGGATGCCTGCGATCTTTCCTTCCTCTTGCTTGTCCTATCCTCACCCCTTACACACACACACAAACACACACACTTACACTAATATGCACTAACACACATCCCGGGAGACCGGTCAGGGAACTTAGAACTTGTCCCGGCTGGGACGGTGTCCCGCTGGTGGGAGGAACCTACTATGGAAAAACCCCGCGAGTCGACGATAGGTCGTTGGCGGATGTCGCCCTCCAGTGGCAGAAGATCACCGCCACCTCCCGATGAAAAAAACATACACTACACTTACGGGACTAATGCCTCAGTAGTTGAAGGGCCCGGAATCACAATCAATCAATCCGTGTTCCCCTTGTGTAACAGCCACTAGCGTGACCCTCTTTTGGACTCTATGCTTCGTGACAAGACCCGATAACCAAGGGTTTTGAGGAGGGTCTGTGTCACGACGCATTGAGAGGTGTTAAACAATTCAAGCTGGTAATCCTCAAATCAATCAATCAATCAATGTTGCCTTATTTTATAAAGGTCCCCCCCCCCAGGTTATGGGTAGATGCACGCATCGCGTTCCGACATATTATCCGGACACCGGCCCAATGTCCGTGGGGAATGAGAATATGAATTATTACTGCACCCCCCGGGGGGTGGGAGATCTGACTATTTCACTCGTGGAATTAAAATCATATAGTGTTTACCTTTACATATAAAATACTCCAACCAGGGCGGTGTTTCAAAAATATATCGCTATTCTAACCGATTTTTCTTACCGCCTCTCCGTATTCGCCAATGACTCTTGGGACGATGTATGTTTCGATCGCTGTGTCGATGTGCAATAAACCACGTACATACTATTTCATAAGCTCTTTGATTTTGACGTGAGTTTTTGAACTTTTTTTTTGACGCATTTTGGAACTCTGTTGGAAGTAATTTCATTTGTAGAATAATAGTCCTATTAAATACTCGTACTACTTGTGCTCTGTAAATTATCAATAAATCCCCTCCCCGCTTCACGAGTAGGAGACCTACCAACAATTTCCAAAGCATTCGTGGTATTACCTACGAAAAATTATTACTACATAAATACATACAACAAGAAATACAGTATAAAGTTTATACTATAAATATGTTTTCTGTATTGTCGTGCGCATTTGAGTTTAATGTGTCACATGTTTTTCTCTATCAGGCGGCAAGACAATTTCAGCATGTTAATGTGGACACTCCATTATAGGAAGGCATATTTTATAAGGTTCTAGCTCTAGATAATGCCAGTGTAATATCGTGTTGATAATTTAAAAATGACGATTTTCAAATCTCTTTTCACAGAATTGGTGTCCTCGTGGAAAGTGGAGGCTTCATCTCGCGTGTCCGAAGGTAATTTGTTTTCACTACAGAATTAAAGGTTTATCTTCAACTTAAAAAAAGAAATTTCATTTCATTGCCCTCGCTATCATTTGTAAAATCGGCGTTATCGCCAATCCAACTCTTACCGTTTTTTTAAGGACGACAACCTCTTAACATAGCTGGGTATTTGTGCACACATCTACTGCCCCTTACTTAATGGGAAGAACCTCCTTAGATTTTGAGAAGAGAAAAATTCAAATCATAAGCAGTCGATTGAGTGGCTTAGTGGCAGAAGTTTTGCAAACGTTGAGAGTATTTTCAGTTAGGCGAATGTAAATTAAATTTTATTTCTTTTATAAAAGAAACATTCCCTTTCTAATGGGTTTTGAACAGAATATGGTGTGAAATGACTTGGTGGGAAAAGCGTAATGCCATCGTCCCCAGCAAGACCAAATTTAAGTTTGGAACACCTCTAAAAAAATACTCAGATTTACTCAAAAAAATTCTCTCTATAAATTCGGTTCTCGAACATTTGGAGGATAGCGTTAACAGCAAAAATTAACGTGATTTTAATATTAAATTATTAACATTTATGACATTTTAAAAAATTAATCTTTAAATGCAGACTTTTTTCGTACGGCAAACTGTTAAATTAACAATTAATTTCCATATACATACAAATTTTATGCCTCTTTTCTAATAGTTTAAGATTTTTTTCGGGCCTTGGGGACCATCGTGTCTGAGGGCCGTAACGCAACTGCTTATTTTTCTCGTACAAACGAAGCCCTCATTTCCGAGCTTGGGATACCCAATGGGATATCTGACCTTCTTTCCTTCGTTTTCTCCCTCGAAGTTTCGGTTCCTACTTGATACTGAACGTACAATAGTGTTGTAGTACTTGAAAATAATATAGTATATATGTATTTTGCATTGTATCGTCGTGTGTCAAAATATATACGGTGATAAGCCAGAAACTCCCGGTTTTATGTGAACAGAAAAATGGTATCAAGACATTGTAAAAATCACGTAAATTAATACATATAGAATGCAAGCAGTCAAGAAATACACTTTGGCAATACACTAGGCCGACCGATAATCAAGAAATTAAGTTGCATGATCGTAAGCATGACGGAAAGCAGGGCTCCTGTGGAGTATGTATAAGGAATGTATGACAATGGAGGAGGCAGTGAAAGCTGTAGTTTTGTAGAAATGTTATAAAATTCACTCTCTCTTACGACAGCTGCTAGAGATAACGGATTTGATCAGACGGTAATGACATTTTCAGTGAAGATTGGCTTGCCCAATGTGAAGCAACAAAATTAAATGTATAACAGGTTGTTTAAGTATTTCACAATGCTGTGCATATAATCAATAAAAATATTACTATATTACAGTAAATGAGTATTTTTACTTTCTCGTATACATACGTATATACGGAGCAATATACGTAGTACACAGAAAGTTATGTAATGCTGTGGAAAATCAATTTCGAGATTTCAACGGAAATACACGTTTTGGGCTCCCCTGATACTGAAAAAGGTTTTTTTCAAAACGTCCGTCCGTCCGTCCATCGTTTTTTCTGTCCGTCTGTCTGTCCGTCTGTCTGTCCGTCTGTCTGTCCGTCTGTCTGTCCGTCTGTCTGTCCGTCTGTCTGTCCGTCTGTCTGTCCGTCTGTCTGTCCGTCTGTCTGTCCGTCTGTCTGTCCGTCTGTCTGTCCGTCTGCCTGTCCGTCTGTCTGTCCGTCTGTCTGTCCGTCTGTCTGTCCGTCTGTCTGTCCGTCTGTCTGTCCGTCTGTCTGTCCGTCTGTCTGTCCGTCTGTCTGTCCGTCTGTCTGTCCGTCTGTCTGTCTGTCTGTCCGTCTGTCAGTCCATCTGTCTATCTGTCTGTCAGTGAACACTATTAGCGCCTAAAACTACTCGTATGATCTTTCCAAATTGAAGAATTCCATGTCGATCTGGATCTAGTTTGTTTGTTTTTTTTTTTTTCCATTTTTTTATTGTTTTCCATTTACCGACCTTTTTTGTCTCTGTGTCATGGATGTCGGTAATAGGCTCCTATTGTAGACAAATCCGCGCTGGTCCCCAAACTAGAGCCTTCGAGAGAGACAGAAGGAGGAAAGGAAGGGCGGAAAGGGAGGGGGAGTGAGGGGACGGGGCGCTGCGGGACGCCTCTCCGGAAGCGTTCAGCACGCGAACGCGGCGCCCCTCGCCCTCGCCCACAACCCCCGCGGCGCCCCCCCGCACCCGAGGCCAACCCCCCCCCCTGCTCCCCCAACCCTCCCCCCCTCATCATCCCTCCCCCCCCCCCCAACCGTGCGGCTTCACGCGACGCAATGCGGTCGCCCCCACCCCCCGCGCCCGGGGGGAATTTTTGAAGCGTTAGCTCACGAGTTAACGATCGGCATGTCTTACGCGTGTCTGAGGCCCGCTCGCCCGCCCGCTCAAATCACCAGAGGACCCTCGAGATAATAAAGTCATATCCTTACTCGCATTGTTACACTGTTTCTGCATCTTTGATAGGCGGACGGAATTTTGTTTAAGAGACAATGGATGGTTCATGTTGTTATTGACAGTCGCCTTGTTCCACTGCATATCGCACATTTAGAGAAGTCGCGTTACACTGGGCAGGGGCAGGCATGTTAAAATGAAATTTCGTCTCGGCAAACGTTGGCATCCCATATTATCCCTTGGTACAATCAAGATCTTGTAATATTGTCCCGTTAACAGATGTAGGCATTAGTTGGACACTTTCGAGCTGAGGGTTTCTCTGTGAAATATCCGTCGAAAGTGTCAGTATTTCTAGAAATGTCGCATTTTAGCATAACTCATGATCAGAAGTATTTAGCAGCTGCGTAACGAATAATGTAATAATGGTAACGAATAATGGATCATCAATAACTTGAATGACGAACGGCCGCGTTCTTATTAGTCCGATCGTGATTGAAAGAAGTTTCTGGTTCACCAATTCTCTGATCAATTGTGGGCATCAAATATATGGAAACGCGTGTCTTTTGGAGAATTCTTGCTTGTCCAATCCGTTCTACGTGTCCCGAAATTCTTTTGGCCACGTCAATTGCTAAGGTCATTACTCCCGATAGTGTAGTGAATATTAGGGGGGGGGTCTCCGCGGGTGATGAGATTCGGCGTCGACTAGCGGGGTATTTCCCTTTCGGGTTTCCCCTCCTGCGAGGTGCCACCCTAGTAGAGTAAATTTATATGTTCTTAACGAGTTTCTCGATATGAATGATAGGGATGGGCGATTTAATCGCGATTAGTACAACAATCGATTATTTTATAGAATTAATCGTAAAATTGAAATCAATTATTTTTACACCGATTAATGTAACTTAGATTTTTTTCAGCTTGATTATTTTAATTCACATATTAATTTTGAAGAATAAAATACGAAAGTACATCTCTACATTTGAACTTTAGCAATGGAATTCCTCGTCTCTCTATTCGATATTGTTCATTTTAAGATCTGTTATTAAAATTATTATTATATGAAAATGGTTTTTTCAAAGGTAATTTTATTTATTTTGTCATTTTGTAGAAGAAAATAAAAGAATTGAGATTTGTTCAATTAAGTAGTTGCATTTTATTTGTGGAAACACCCTGTGTATTACATTCTTCTGTATTTAATTTAAAAACGTTAACGTAATTTTAGTTGATGAACATGTTTGTTCTGATTTTATTAAAATAAAAACTAAATTTGACTCAAACACAAAGTTTAATAAAGAAAATTTAACAAGTCAGAAAATTGAGAATTATTCGCATTATTTTGATAGATTTTCTTAAAATATATCAAATTACTAATCGATTTATCAATTTACAAATTAAAAATTAACGATTTGCATTTTACGCATTTTTTAATACATGGGAAAAATTAATCGATTATATGAGATTAATCGATGTTTATTAATCTCATAAAATAAACATCGATTAGATATTAATCGACTATTCTTTAATATTCGCCCAACCCTAATGGTAGTGTAGTGAAATGTAGTACGTGTAAGCACGTGTGGGAAAGAGGTGAGAATATGACAAACAAAAGAAAAGAAACATGTCTCGTTTGATACGGTAATGCTCCGGCAATCCGCTGGGATTGATCGGAGAAACTTCAAAAATCAGCTTTTCAGAGCAGCCGTTCTCTACAATTCTCTCCCAGATAACGGCCGAATTCGATGTAGCTCGTGCGGAAAAATCCGCTGTCGTCGGAGCTCGAACTCTAGCACCTCTCGTTAATAATCGCTGTAGATGGTACAATTTATCAGTTTCAAATTGAAAAATTCGCATTTCGAAAACAAGGCTACAGCATCGTAAAGCATGATAAAAATTACGATTCAGCATTTTGTATCATTAGTTATTAAGGGATGATTCTTTGAGAGGAACATTTGGACGCTTTTTACATTTTCCCATTCAAATAAGAAAATAAGGGAAACTAATTTATATTTCGACATTTGTGAACTTCAACAAATATAAAAGCTTAAGAAGCATAAGAAGTAACGCGTGCGCCGTAGGCGTAGGGCCTTTCTCCTCTTCCCTTGACCTTCGAATAGGAGACTGAGGAAGCTGAGACCCTTTAAGATGACTCTGAGGACTCAGACTTTCAGGATCAGATTTTTTAAATTGTTATTATTATTGTTTTCTTTGTTCGGGCAGTGAAATCTTAATTATAAATTAATAAACACTGTCACCCTCAAATTAAATGCTTTCTAACGTAGATTTGTTGATATCGCATCCCTAGTTAGAGCACAAACCCGAAGGAAACCAAATAATGCCATTTAGCAATTATATTGCATATTCACAACCATTTCACACTTTGTACGTAAGTTCGCATTTTGCATTCGATTTTTTATCCCAGATTGAAAATCTTCAGAAATATACTGCTCCTACCTTCAAATAAACAATTAATAATTTTTTCAGTGTATCGACCGTCTAGTAATGTTGGATCTGACTCTCACCGCCGGTCATTTTAGCACGTTGACTGCCGTGAGAAGCATAACATGATGCTCAATGAATTGATCAGAATGGGTTTGACCATCAACAGTTGATTCTCAGTTGTGATGAATTTCAATAGCCGCGAGGAGCAGCGATCGCTTCTCAAATCAGTTTTAAATTAAGGGAGCTTAAAATATACGACTGTAACAATATAACATAATTCTGGCGTGCACCTACGTGAATTGAGTGTTGATTCTCATGGCCTCATATCTGGCCTGGTATTCATCTCTCTCCTATAGATGGATAAAAAGTACTCGGCCAGGAGCTTCGTTATTGTTGTGGCAATCAACCTGTTAGGAAGAAGAGGGCTGCAGCTTTTGCTTTTCACTGCGTCATTAAATCACGACCGCAGGACTGTCGGTGACAACAATCGGAATATTGAGCAACAAACATTCTCGCGCTCGGACTATAATAATGTTTTTAATATTAGAAATCGAATTTTATTTTTAAATACCTAATGGAAAATGAAATAAAATATTACGAAATTTCTAAAACATTTTTATTGGTGAAACTAGTTAAAAATATAAGAGGATTTAAAGAGTCAGTCATTTTAATACATCAGTCATAATAAGTTATTAATACATGTCAATATCACTCATCATTTACTAGATCTAGATCTTTGCATTCTCTCATTTCTTGATTAGATGCATTTTTATTTGCATTGTTACTTCTTTTGTGTGTTTTTGATACTGTTCTTTTTTCGTTCCTAGTACGTTTCCTTTCACACTCTAATATAGCTGCAGTGGTTTTCGTATCACTTTTAAGAGCAAGAATTTCGGCATCAATTCTCGCACAAAATGACACTGTTCGACTGAATATTTCTTCTCGTCAAAAAGCACAACAATCACCAATAAGAAAGATTGCCACATTTACCTGTAGCGGCCACGTTCACTACGTAGTTGTATGCAGGAGGGCTTGTTAAGTTATGGAAAGCCCATGCTATTGGAGATGCTAAGTTTAGGAAGGCATCGCTATTTTCATGATCTTTGTAGCGTGGGATCTGTTCGGTTTTGAACTCCCTGCTTTTACTATGTTATAATGACTAAGACAGAGGTTAGCAAATCATCATTATCTCAATTTTTGATGATAGTGGATATGTTGATTCTTAAAAATCGCCTATTCAAATATCAATTGTTTAAAGTTATCTTTAATTATGTTTCCTTAGGACGCATAGACCCGAGAAACCACAGGAATGCATATTCAGGGCCTCTGAGGCCCTGTGCAATACACTCTCGGTAAATGCACATTTTTTAATAACTGCATGTCTAAATAATTTCAATAAAATTCAACTCTTAATGTTAAAGAAATGATAAAGTATGTAATTATCTATTAATAAGGTCTGCATATGTATTGACGTAATAGAATAAAATTTCAGGAACTATCTATATAGATTATGAGAAGTTTTCCTATGCCAGTCACTAAAATGAAAGGAGAAAGAAGAAAGATTACACGGAGGACAAGCCCTAAAAAATGCAACTGTGCAGAATAAAAAGCGAAAAAAAACACTTTAGGGCCTCAGAGGTCCCGTATATGCGTTCTAGGATATAGAGAGATTACTATAAGAAGGGATCGCTTTGAGCCACAGCTCGGCCACTGCTGGCAATATAACTTCAACCATTTTTTCAGTGCGTTCATTTACAGTTAGCTCATTTGTAAATGGCTTCGTCCCTATCCTTTGCATTGATATCGCCCTGCATGACGTTCTTTTGTTTCCAGACCTGTGAGAATACTCCCTTCTCAGAATAACTGCTCTATAATACGTTGCGATTGATAACCGCGCCCCGCTCCCCGTGCCGAAGGTTGTCCAAGACTGCTCCAATATATCAAAGATAGAATTTAATGATTTTTTCATTGTAAAGTGTTAGTTCGATTACAGATGACTCTGGTTATAGTGAACTCAGATATAGTGAACCCTCGGTTATAGTGAATTTAGGTCACTGGTCCCATTTCACTTACATTAAAAATAAGCATAAGAAGATTCGGTTATAGTGAACCTCAACCTCGGCTATAATGAACGTGAGAAATACAACGTCCTGGAAATTAATTCTTTTGTGTAAAAGAATATATCGCCTCAGTGCCACAAATTACAACACTAGGCAGCTTGAAAAAAATGTCGTAAGCCAAAGGTCTTAATAGAAGAAGTCTCCCCTGAGGTGAAGGTAGCGGACCGGGAATGAGCACTTTTCTGATGACCTCATGACACTCAGTTTCACTGCGGAAACAAAGGCCGTGTCCTGGATAGGTTACAAATGGCGGCGGTGACGCGCACATTACTTGCTTCAGTTTCAAGTTTGGGGTTACTTAATATTCTGCGGGACAAAGCGCGTTGAGTTCCAATGATTGCTAATGAAAGAGAACGAAGCAAACAATTAAACATGATTGATTTTTGAGGACAAATAGAGATATGAAATTTTCAGTTCGTGCTGTTCTCATTTGTTGTTTAGTATTGTGCTGAATCTCCATATTAATAAAAACAATCGTTATGGAGACATTCTATTTAACTTTGACATCATCGGATACAGTGAACCAAAATCGTTAGTTCCCAGAAGTTCACTATAACCGGAGTCGACTGTATATTATGTATGCCTATGAAGTATCACGAAAATACGAGTGTCCATGGTGAGTGATGCGGTGGTGTATGAGACAAGAGGTTCTCAATGTTGTTGAAGTTATTTGTTGCATCCGTGAACTTTCAATTCCAGCAATCCTAAGAAGAAGTCAAGAAACTCTTCTGATTCATTACATTTGATTTTCCATCACGAGATCGCCTACTTTCTGAGCTACAGAATTTCTTACACTTCTTTCCTTGATATTTAAACTACACAGTGCAAACCTCTTCTCAATTCCCCAAGGCTCTCCAAGAATTTCTTATGGTGCTTTATAGGGTTGACAAAGAAATGTCGCAGGTGTCAACATTGGCTTTACTTGATGATAATGAAATGTTAATTATTTTATACGACATGAGATATTTTATCTTTACTTTGTTTTAAAAAATTTGTAAATTAGTTAATGGTTGTGGCGCCCGGAGTGTCGCGAATTAAGAGGAGCGGAATGTGTGTCGAAACAATCATACACTTTTTGTTTCTTCAAAATATTTCTTCATTGAACCCAAATTACAGCACGTAGTGAATGACTGATTTGAAAGCTAAGAGACTGTAATCCTTGTTCACTTGATAACTTACGTTGATAATGGAAGATACAATTGTGTTCACGAAAACAGGAGTTTGTGTGTGTGTTTGCAACAAACAAAATATTAATTTATAAAATCAGATGAAATGGTTGAATTTTCTAGGTTAGTTAATAGGCGCGGAGTGTGCCGATTCAGACTATTTAGCAACATGCTGTCCCCACCCGAATACAAAACACTCAGTCTTCCTCATGCTTCCATTGCCTACGCACCACCTACGAATAGTGACGCGATAGTCTGCAAAGAGGCCCATTCTAAAAACATTGATTTTTTGTTTAAGTGGACACATGGAATTAAATTCGTTCTTAAACCTTGTGTAGGTGGTAAACATACATTTAAACAAATCGATTTTGTGTAAGTTTAATACGTTCTGCAATTTTTCCTGAGATGGATTTGTTTGTATCTTCGTGTCTAGTGTCCTCAGGTTAGCAGAGGAACAGCCGCCTCAGGTTAGCAGTCACCTGAGTGCTAGTGCTCTAATGCGCGAACTTCCTGTCTACTACACCAGTAAACCAGATCAGTACACTTGCACCCAGTGCAAGAAGGGATATTGACTGTCGCCAAGAATCGCAACAGTGATGACTAGATCGGATTTCCATGCTCATGCGTATTTTCTCCCCAAACCAGAAAGCTTGCTGACTTAGTATGTGTATGATTCACCAAGTTTCCGATTATTTAATGTGCATGATTTGCATGATTTTGATGATAAAGCATGATTTTGTGATGCAAATCTTGCATATTTTGTCTTTTTTCTCAATAACCAGCTCGCTTACTGATTATGCTACATATTTTTTGCTATATATTTTATTCTATATATTTTTTTAAATTCTTAATTGTGATATCAATTTGCTGTATCCGAACCACAACTATTTTCTATTCCACCCATAATTTAGTGCGTATTCGCATACACATCTCGTAGATTATGAGTTCCGCGCACGGCAGGGGCGGAGGCGGGGGAGGACGGCGTGTCACGTCCGGGCCAAGGACGAGGACGCACCGGAGGACAATGGGCCCAGAGGTCACCCGCCCAGCTGCGGCGACGCGAGGCAATTCCGGCGCGCGTCACGGCGTCGATGAGACCCCGCGCGCCGCCGACGCGCCGCACAGTGGACCCAGGCAGGGAAGATGGCGGCCAAAAGGATTATCAAGCGCTTCTACGAATGTTTGGCAATAAACAACACATTTTATAATTAAATAATATAAATAAATAAATAAATAAATGTCTTTATGGGTGGCGAGGCTCAGGCCATTTAGCCTGCTCTTCCGCCTGACTTATTTAATTGTTAATAATAATAATAATAATAATAATAATAATAATAATAATAATAATAATAATAATAATAATAATAAAATTGTCTTTATTTGTGGCGAGGCTCAGGCCTTAAGGCCTGCTCTTCCGCCTAACCACTTTAATTAATTTACAATTTTAAAAATTACAGTTGAGGCGTTCGGATGTAATTAATATTAACTGACTTTTAAGGATTCAGATGTAATTAATATTACCTGACGTGTGGCAGTGGGTTGGCACGTGGGTTGTTTAACCTTTAAATATTTATTTACCTAACCTCAAAGACAGAATTTTCATCATGTGGCTCTTCTTCAAAAAGTGAATTTGTACTTGAAGCAATTATGATTGGTGTATCTTCTAGATCCTACGCTTTTGTGAAAATTATTCTCTATTGCGTTTTTGAAATCAGTGGGTTATACGTAATTAATAGATTGCGAAGCATTTTTTTTTCTTCCAGGTTGCACTTTTTTCCGTTTCTTTTTTCAAGGTGTTTAAAAACACCATACACATCCCTCCTTGTTGATAAAGAGCTCTCACTACCAGATTATGAAGGAAAAAATAAAAAAATAATATTGTAGGTAGAAAGGCTAACAAAATTAGATGTGTATCATCATAAACAAAGTACCTTAACGCAAAATGGGGCAAATACGGGCAAACTTTGATTAATGTTTTGAAAACTAAATGAATTCCAGAATCAGATTCAGTTAATACCATAGCCCGGAAACGCCGGGAAGGTAACTAAAATACAATATGAAAAACCGGATTTTAAAATTTCATTCCATTGTGAGACGGGAAGTTTCTACTTGGAATTACTAAATTATTATTCAAGGAATATGTTTTTTTTAGAAAAACAGATTTAAACTACAAAATCTAGGTATCGTATCCATAGCACGTACGATTCTGCTGTTCGTGAGAGCAAAAATATTTATATCGAAAAACACACCTCTTCTTTACTGCGAAAGCGAAGAAGTGTACTGCGCATCACTTCTGCAAGTTCAAACTTGCGTTGCAAGAAGTGGCGTGATTCCCTCTTCCTTTCGTGATCGGGGAACGATGAAGAAGACATTTTGCTACCCCTTTCATGTGTGGAGCTTCTGAAGTATATTTTGATTTTGGACTTGTTGCCAACTTTCCCCTCCTCTGGCCCCACTGGGCACCGTCTCCCGCACGGCTCCCACTCGCCCACGAGACGCTTGCAATTCTTCGACGACTTTTTTACTTTCTACTTGTTTTACTTTATTTGATAACCAAATAGTTTTACAACACATTATCGTATTATTATTATTATTATTATTATTATTATTATTATTATTATTATTATTATTATTATTATTATTATTATTATTATTATGAAACACACGTTAAATTATTTACCATTATCTCTCAATGTTTTCAATTTCTCTCAGGGTTTCAACTCTTGACTTGATATATTTTCGCTTGTATGCTGACGAAATTCCCTCCCTTTCTAGTTTCTCTAGGGGTAATTTCAAAATACGTGCGTAATTTTAGTTCCTTCAAAACCTCTATAAAACAATTAGTAGTACTTATTAATATTTCACTTATTTACTATTTTTCCTTCTATTTTTCTCGATTCTCTTCTTACCTATCTTGCTGAGTCACAAAAACATAATTTCTCTAAACTTGAGTAAAATCTCTTAGTGTTCAACCTGATATGTGATAATTTTTTTAATACATTCCTAACTTGAAATTAATAAATTTAATCACTTCAAATGCTGTGTGAGCATGCCTTTTCTATCAGTCTTCCTCCCTCGCTTTCGCTCCTGTCTTGTATGTGAGAAACCCTTCATCCAAATTGCGTACGTAATTAGTGAGGCGGAAGAGCAGGCCAGTTGGTGACCTGAACCTCGCCACCAATAAAGACATTTATTTATATTTACTTATTTATTTTACCTTAATGATATCTGTTCCTTAAATACATATATATATATATATATATATATATATATATATATATATATATATATATATAAGTAAAATCACGTTCATTTTTTGAAAATATGAGAATTCCAAGAATAGAAGAAGGAATGCATAAAAGAATAGCGTGGATCTCATTTTTGTGAACTCTCTGAATTTTGAATAACATCAATAAATCAATCAATCAACCAATCCCTTTCCATTATTTTGCCAGCAATACTGCCAGCAGGGCTTCCTTTCTCTTTTAAAATTTCCAGTTAAGTATCATCTCCTTTATTTACCACTCTGCCGATTCCCTATCTTATCTTTATCACAGTCTTATTAATCCTATAATCCCTGTCCTTGCATTGAAATTTCCCCCCGATTATGAATTGAATATACCTGTTGACAATATTTTAAAGATAAATTCTACTTTCTCTACACAAATTCTCCGATCTCTTCATTTTACCAACAATATCATTGTTAAGAAACATTGATAATTCTTCCTAAGATTTGGATGGTGTGAATAAAATATAATCAAAAGATTGGGCTAAAAAGTTCCTTGAATAAAATAAGCAAAATCTATTACTTATCAGAAAACGCGTTTCCTACCAGCCAAAGCTAAGTTTTCCCTAAAGAGTACTTAGAAGAGCGTGAATAAAGAAAATCTTTATTGCTTCTTTTCCGAACCAAAAAGTTTACAGTTTTCAAGAGTGCCTATTCGAAATATTGGTATTTTAAGTGTGAGATTTCATTGAACAACGTTACGGCTTTTAAGGATTTAAGAACTCACAAACGTTACTCCAGACGAATGGAATGTGTAGAAAGTGATTAAATTTCCTTCTATCGGTTTAAACAAGTAACGTGCTTCTGATCATGGTGGCAATACAAAGGTGGGTTACTCCAATGCACCAATTTTAGCTGGTCCTGCTCATCGCCAGTTTTCGTCACGAAAAACGTGATCATAGCACTAGCACTTCGTTTGAAGAGCCACACCAGACTCTATTCGCCATGTTGCATGAAGAGCGAGAAGTGTTGAGAAACATTTTGAATGTGGTATAAAGTGACAATTTTCAACGGTAACCAACCGAAAGTAACACGATGAAGGTGTACAAGATGCAATGTTTAAAAGAAATGCTTCATACATCTGTTTCAATGTCTTGTAACAAGCTATTAATTTTGGCATATGGCTGCATTTAAAATTCTCGCTAATATTGTGATGCAAACTGGAGTCTCAAACTCAATGATTGAGGTCGGATAAGATGCACAAGAGCCCCCTACTTCGGATAGAGTTCTACGTACTTCCCGGGGGGTTCAAACAAAAGTAGTGGTGGAGAAGGTATTTCCCCACTTTGCATGAGCTCCTAGCGTCGAAGCATGTAAAGTAAGAGAGGAACGCAGAATAAGGTACAACCGTGTTTCGAAGAGCCGAAACGGAGATCCCCTATGCTACAATACAAAATAAACTATTAGTGGTACAACGCACGTACATTCGTCCATTATTTGTAACGGTTTCTTAATATAGTAAAATATGTCTAAACCGGAACATGTATAAGCCAGAAACCTGCCTCAACCAGAAAATATCCGGCCCATGAAGTTAAATGCCATTTTACACAGCATAGAATGGAACCTCTTCGACGCGGAAACGGAACGGTCTTTCATGTCCTGCAGGGAGGAAAAATCTTTTTAAAACGGAATTCCTATAACTTTAATGCAATTGACGGAGGCGCATGATGTTTTAATGAACTGTATGCATCTGCAGGCTTATTTTAATACTCTCTATTCCTGTGGCACGAGATTTAGATGTGGCAGCCGGACATTGAAGGAGAAAAGCTTCAGCTGTTAGCGTACAATTCGACCTGCGGGTCGCTTGTCTCTGAAGGTGTAGGCCGTACGGGAATTCCCTCTCCCGACTCTCTGCGCATGGGAATGTGTACGGGCATGGCTTCTAATCACGCGTCTCCCTGCCCTGCGCTGAAAATCGTAATTCCTCGACCAGATACGCATTGTTCAAGGCCATGCGAGGGTATCAGAAAGTCATAGTAGTGGGTTGTGACGCATTGTTCGTTAAAAGAGACAGCAAACAATCCGAGTACACCCACCAAGGTGTGTATTTTTCAACTTAGAAGCTGTCAATGACGAGTGTTTAATATTCATTCGATAGTGATTTCTTCCATAAATACGTTATATTATGTTAATAAAGTCATGTAATTCACTTCTTTCAGTTATCACAAGTATAAAATAGACAACCTTGTATGAAACGGAAACCTCCCTAAGATGGAATTTTGTGTGTTCCGATCGATTCCGGTTCAGACAGATTTTACTGTATTATAATACTACTCAAACCCGCCCAATGTTTCCAAATCATATTTTCTTACCCTCACGGGATTCGAATTCGATGTCAGGTACTACTAATACACTACACCAAAACACTGAGATGTCATAACACTGAGGTTTCCGGACGCTTCAAATAGAAAGTTTAATTTCTGCAATTTTAGAAGATCCTCAGTTTTTAAAGAAGATCTGTCCTAAAGTTCTGAGTTTGAGGAACATATGTTCTTACGAAAATGATCTCTATTTTCACTATTAAAGTTATAAGTACATTAAAAAATCGAACTTCTGTAACTTTTGAAAATACGGATAATTCAGAGAAATTCAAACTCCAGCCATTTTTAATGGCAAAGATTCCTTTCTTCGACAGTAAAGTTTAAAGAAAAAATTGGGAGCTACTTTTGAGAAAAATTTTAAAATATCGTTCATATTTCAAATGAAATTTCTGTGAACGGTATTGGCATTAGCGTTGTTCAAACAAACGGACAGACGTTTTGCATAAACCAATTTTTCGGTTTTAATGACCCACAAAATGTTGATTGCGAATAGACATCGTATTAGAGGTGGTAATTTACTACTTATAGTAACAAGAATTATTCAGGTTTTCGGGGTGAGAAAAAATTAAAACCAATTTTCCTGTCCCATAATCGCTGTTTCCTTCCGCCTCATGGCCGCCACCACCATTCTCATTCCTTTCTGCCACTTCGGTAAGTAAAGTTAAAAAACATATTTCCTACCCGTTTGGTCCTTCAGACCTTTCAGGGGTTAGTATTTTCTAAAGTACATTACATTAATGACATCAGACTACATCTGTCACAACGGGGCACAAGTACACTTATTTGAGCGTATGTTTTAACTTATTTACATTTAATTCATATTATAGAGTAGCATTGAGCTACAAACTTTACTTACGAACAACATATACAGTTTATTACAATCACTTATCATGTTTATGAAGGTTAAGAATAGTGGCGGCTTATGCTTAAGTTGCACGGTTGCACAACCCCCAGATAATCGAATTAGATCTTTCAATATACTAGGAATATACATTTTCCTTTTAATGACATTCAATATTCAAGATATTGTAGTAATATCGATGTACATGAAATCATTTTGAAACCAAAGAGCGCCCAACTGGCTCTCTCTGAGGCGTCTGGTGACTCCCAGGTATTGCACCACACTCTCGGCTGTATTACTGGGTTTATTGCCTTTACTCTTTGACCCTTCGCTTTAACACGGGGCAACATACGGCCCAAAGGCCGTATGTTGCCCCGTGTTTTGGTGACGCAACCAAATGAGTAGTCTTGCGGCCGAACTCTGTGGAGCTCTGCGCGGCGACCGGGGCAGTCCGAAAGGAATACCAATATTCTGTATTCGTCTGATTAACTGCAACTTATTTTTATAAATTTCGCAAGTTATTGAAAGTAAAAACTTCAGTCAATTATTTACGGTATTAAATGCATAGTTTATAATATTTGGAGAAGTTGTATTCATTGAATATTATGTTTGTTCATTCAAAACGTACATTGATGAGTTCTTTGGGTAAAGTTGGCCGTTCTGGATGGAAGTCCCTTTATTTCTCGCGGAAGCCAGTCTGCCATCAGCTGGCCTTGCCAGCAGTTTGCGAATGTTCTTGTGAATACGAATGTGTGCAGAAGAACTTCCATTATTGCAATATATACTAGGGTAGTGAAGTTTTCGAAGTACAATAGTTTTATTTGAATAAACCGTGCCAAACAATAGTGCTTGTGCAACACTGGAAATCAAAGCCCGAACTACGCGCTCGGGACGTGAATATACTTGACACGGACCCTAAAAACAAAAATATGTAAGTAATATTTCAATACAAATTATTTATTAAACTTAGCTTTAATTAATTTACATGAATTGTTTACATTTTATTATATTAATGTTCTGAATTTTGGAAATTACATATCCGTCATTCGATGGAGCTCGAATGTTCAGTTTGATCGGGTACCAGCCGCCTCTGGTTGAGAAACGGAGTTAAACGGTTCAGGCGTTAGCGTTGACTACAGACGGACGGACGTTTTGTCGTCAATAGATTTTTCGCTATCAAGGACCCAAAAAACCTGTTCCACGTGTTAGAAGAAGCAATTTACTATAAGTAGGAATATGTTTTTATCCATATTTTCGTTGCTAGGGCCCAAGAATAAGAGTATTTTCTGCCCAAAATTGGACGTTTTCCGGCGAAGGAGTACAAAACATTCTTTGATGAAGTAAGGGCGAAAAAGTGACCGAAAAGGCGGCACCAACCAGAAACATTATAGAGAATGTTGTTTTAAAAGAAAATATGGATGTGAACGATCCGGCAAGAGAGATCTCATGAAGAATCTAGTCTTAAAATTTAACAACCGATTTCCCCAAAAACTTTCCATTCGGTATTCGTTTATGAAATTTCTTCTGAAATTCTCAAAATAATCGGGAATCTAAAAAATAAATATTTCGAATGTTTAGATGAATTTCCAGATTGTTTGTTAAATACGTGTACCATCGTTAATTCCTATATTTGACGCATCCTTAAGCATCCAGACATTTTCAGATATTTTAAAAACTGCTAAGATTATCCGCTCTTCAAAACAGGTCACAAAAATGAAATTCAAAATTATCGGCAAATTTTCTTTTGTTAGTTTTCTAAAAAATATTAGCTTTTGTACGTTGGAATGGAAATCTTCCGTAGTAAATACGAAGCGTTTTCGGATTACCACGTTACGATTAATTTCTAAATTTGAAACCTCAGGATCAGAATAGTTGTCACAATGTGTATGCTTCAATAAACCTTCCTAAATGCCTTTTCGAATGTATTCCGGCGTAAGCAAAAAGCAACTTGTAAAATTTTTCTTCATTCGTACCGTACTTTACGGTGTTTTAAAGAAATCAATTCAATATCAGATATAATAATCACATTTCAAATTTCTAAATATATAAATAATTTCTACATACCTACTCACTACTTTCAATGATTTATGTCGAGAGAATCGAGAAATACTTGCCACGTAAAATTTCTAAAAGGGATATCAATTTTTATAATAAATCTTATTCAGTAACAACGACCAGAGCGTGGAACAGGAGTAAATGCCAAGAATTGTAAAACACTTCCAGAAAATTAAAAACTAACATTTCTGAGCTGAAATTGAAAATTGTGTAAGTGGAATATACAAAATCGTAAGATAAAATGAAATGTTTAATATATCCGAAGTTCCTTCTAATTTAAATTAAGTGTTTTAATACAGCTTCACTTCCATGTTACCTTGTATGATTTCCGTATTTTTTAGTAATTATAACTGTTACTTAGATTTTTCCTTTGGTAGATGTTTATAAAATAAATTCCACCCTAAGCCGTAGAGCCATCGAGTGAATGTGTGCACCCTGTGTATTTTTTCGCCGCATTTTTTTGCATTCTTTTATATTTTCATTTTTATATTAACGTTTTTATTCATATCGAAAATATTAGTTTTTAATAATTTCATTTTCTGGCACGGTTAGTGTTGTACTTATTTGTAATGTTTTTTTTAAATATTTTACTTTGTTCCACATTTGTAATTTTTGAAATACCAAAAGATTTAATCGAAACTGTGACGGTCTATTCAGACGCGCCTAATATTTAGACATTAATTAGAGAAAGGACGCTTAATTTCCTTATGTAAACATGGAAGAACAATTGAAAGTGCATTAGTGCAATTTTACTTTGTAAATTTAATTGCATTCTCAAGAGCGAGGCTGGAAATGGACTATGGGAATATCAACAAATAAAATAGGGCATATTCTAATAAAGATAACATGTTAAATCATACCGTTCAAAATTAAATAAAGTTCGTAATGGCAAAAGAAAAACATTTCCGTAAGACAGATGTTCTCGAAAATTACGAACAAAAACTGCTGATATTTATCAAAATAAAGGAACAGTGTTTAAAAGGGGATTACGAACAGTGCAAATATTTCGGAATATTTTTTTTGAATTATGGCAATGCCACAAGGTCTATTAAAAGAAATTGACGTAAGAAGAAAGCAAAAATAAAGTAACAATATAGTGGAAGGTCGTCTTTTGCCTTCAAACCACGCGATCTGAAAATCGAAGGGAACCTCAGAGGGGATCGAGACGCTCTGCGAGACACGTCGTGTAGTCAAGTCGCTGAGGACTGAAAGTGTTCATGATTCGAAATGTTGAAATATTTTTTAAGTGATAAGAAGATGTATCCTTTTATGTTTTGTGTGGAACATTTAACATGGATTGCAATGATCGCAGAATTGCCGAGCAACAGAGAGGGAAGTTCCGAAAAGAAAAACATTTTATTCATTTTCGACCATTCAAAATGTATAACAAGGTCAAGAATGTTATAATTTTTAAGATACTAGGAAGGACATGTCCATGCATGCATTTATTCAAAATTGATTTACTTCTTTTTAATTAAATAGGTAATGTGCACTCGTATGGATATTAAGAAAATTTAATTGTATGAATGTAGAAGGAAGTGTGTGTTGTAAATGTTAATAATAGGGTATTATATATTTATTTGTTGTTTTGTTTTGTTAGTTGTATATGTTGATGTTATATGTATAGTTGATGTTATGACTAGCGAAGAAAATTTCGCCAACATCTGAGAGAATAAGGAATAAATCCAACCAAATTTATTCGGTTTCATAATAGAAATTTTAGAGTTATTATTTTAGATGGTAATATCCTAGCAAATACGGAGTAATGAAATTTTATACCTCTTCCCTAAGCAGTAATAATTTTTATTTCGATTTCCTTTATAAGACCGGTTCGCGACTGACGACCTTAAAAAATTCGTTGAATAGTGCTTCACAACTCACATTTAGAAAGATAACAATTAATTATTACGAACGGGTTTGTTTATTTGTATACTTTCAGGAAGGGTTTGTGAGGATATATAAATAAATAGATATATAGAAACCATGACAAAACTCTACTGAACCCAGTAATTTAGTGAATGAGGCTTTAAAAGGGTTTGAAGGTTTACAAAAATTGCAGCTTTTACTGAGGAAAAAACTTACTTAGGTTTTTTATCTGGCACTATGTCATCTAAAATTATGTGAAAACTACTTATATTTCTTTAAAATATTGTGAATGGCGTTATGAAAAGATCTCATCACAAAAGCACAAATTTCATTAAGGAACAAAACTCTATCTCCAATAATAGAGTTGGTGGAGATGATCAAAAACATTAACCTGCAATTTTTCAAATATCCAGAGGTGATGAAAATTGAACCTATACTATTTTTACAAGAACACATTTTTCAGTTCTTTAGGCAGTAATGTTATTGTGTTTTGTTATCAACAGACGAACAGACGTTTTGCCGAAAACCAATTTTTAAGCATTGAGAACTCAAAAAATACTCAAATCGTGGATTATGACACACTACGTATTCGAGAAAGTAATTTTCTAAGTTAAGGAGCTTGCAAATTCACTTTTTGGTAACAGAAACTGACAAATCGAGTTTTTCTGTCAAAAATCGGCATTTTCCTGCAGCATTCAAATACTTTTTACTTACTATGAGTAACATACGAGAAAGAAAAACTGTAATGTAACAAACCAAAAAGGATATTTTTTTAAACTTTGAGTAAAGCTGACTAGGTCTTTTTCAATCTTACTTTTCCCGACCAAGATAAAATTCGTGAAACGGGGTGACCTTTCCAGAGATAGTACTTTGTTGAAGGACTTATTATCCCCTATTTTTGTACAATTTCTCCTCCTGATTTGATACCATATTTTCTTGAAGAGAAGATTAGGCACATCCTGTCTCTCTCTCAAGAATTAGTTCACGAACATTGCGTGATAGAAGAATGAGGCTCGCCAATGTAAGAGGTTTTCTATAATGCATACGGTATTGACCCTATCGTCGACGTTGACACGACAGATTTACGTCAAAATTCTTTTGTTTGAAGTATACAGATATAGCAAAATGATAAGTAGGCTATTTGAAAAATAAGTTCGTAACCAAAACAATGGGTTCTTAAACTATTAGGCGTTAGCTCTATATATCAATTATTGTGTTCACTCCTTACTTTAGCGGAATTGTCTAGATATTTTTCCTCCGATAGAACATAATACATCATCATTAAAAACTACAATAATGATTATAGAAATTTCTTCAGAATGAAATCTGCTCTTTAAAACTAGATCTTGAAATTTGGTACATGAAAATCTCTAAATTTTTAATGCTCATTTTTAACTTCTTTTAAGTGTCAAGAAGTTTGGATGTAGTTGTTATTTTGGTGTATTTAGATAATGTGTATGGTGGGCTAACTAAGAACATGTGATCCATTCCCAGCGCGGTGAAAAAGCTTTTGTTGGTTGGAAACACTTTTCCCGGTTCATAAAGTGTTATACTATTGCGTAGCTATTACAAATAATGCTGGATAGTATGCGCAGGTATATCATCTCTAACTTTTAAATTTTCCGTATTAATCCGTAGCTTATTCTTAAAAATAAACATACAAATTGCTTTACAACTTTAACCGAGGTATAAAAAAACACTTTAGTGAAACCAAGAGATACTTTTGAAGTATAATTAATTGCTCTGGTCTTATTACCTCACTTAATTTGGAGGTTTTTATTTTCAGGAATTTGTTACTAAACACTATGATAAAAACATAAAAACAGACAATTAAATCAAGACAGATCAAATATCTGTCTTCCCTGGCGCTTGCACATGAAAACTAGTAAATAAGCAAAGTTTCAACCGAATGGAACGGGTCGGATAAAATTTCGAGCATTCTCGTATGGATTGGCCCATCTTAATTTTCAGATCTCAATTGCTTAATCTGTTGCAGGAATGTCTGCCCGTCTGCAAACGGTCATTGCTGGTTGATGATTGGTTGGTTGGTTGGTTGGTTGGTTGGTTGGTTGATAGTGATTACGGCCACGTCAACTACTGAGATCATTATTCCCGTAAGTGTAGTGCAGGTTTTTTCATCGGGGGGGGGGCTGAGATGTTCCCACACTGGATGGCGAGATCCGGCGCCGACCTACCGTCGACTAGTTGGAGATTTCCCCAACCCGGTATCTTCCGGTTGGGGCACCGCCCAAACCGGAATAAGCTCTAAGCCCCCGACCGGTCTCCCGGCATGTGTGGTAGTGTAGTGCATGTTAGTTTGTAGTAAGGATAGGACAAGGAAGAGGAAGGAAAGCTCGCGCGCGGTCCGTGGCTTGTTTGTTAGGGTACTGCTTCGGGATTCATCTGCCGGCAGCCAGATCGGAGAAACTAACTGAAAACTACCGATTAGAGCAGCCAGCTGCCAGAATTCTCCTTCAGACAGCGTCTGAACTCGACCTAGCTGAAAAGTTACTGTCGAAAATTCTGCCGCTGTCGGGACTCGAACCTAGGACCTCCCGGTGCCTTGTGCCACCTATACCGGTCTGCAGATTATTACGCATTGATGAAGACCGGCGGGCCATTCAATTAATGGGGTTTGCTCCTGTATTTTCATTTTCATTTTGTATTTTCATTTGTAGCGAACTTTTACATTTAGTGATGATTGTTTATATCAGTTTTATAAAATGAAGTTTTTTAGGTTCTACTTTTTTTCGTTTGTATATAATAATATATTGAGATTATTTGACATTTACAACTGCCCTAACACTATTAGTTGTCCATACATTAGGGGCGTACTTCACCGCGATATATGGTGCTATGATATAACCTTCATCGAGATAATAGTATTGTAAATACTATAAGATTTAACAAAATGCGCGTTTGTTATGAAAAAAAAATAATATTCCATGTCTCTTAGTCTAATAAAACTAGTGGTGTTGCAACAGAATATACTTTTTCACATTATTTCTAAATTTGAAAATTTTGAAAATGCAGAGTTCGACCAAAATGAGACCTGCGTCTGTCTTTTAAACGTCCATTGTTTTATCCGTGAAAACATTTAAACAAATTTGGAGTGATTTTTAGAAAAATGTATTTTTTTTATAATTTGCATGAATTTCAAATAGAAATTATGTGAAAACTACTCGCTTTTAATAACCATTCTACAGGACCTTTTTTAAAGATGTATTTTCAAGAACAAATTTTGTTTAAGGCAAAAGTCTCTATGTTCAATTTTGTAGGTTTAAAATGTTAACTTCTTGTAATATTCGAAATTACGGAGTTTACCATAGATGAGACTCGTACCAAGTTTTTCCTGTCACTTGATACACACGAAGAGAAAATTTGAAGAAAAAAATTGGAACCGTTTGTAAAAAAAATATATTAAAAAATCAAAAATTACCGTAATTTCACGCAAAAATACTCAAAAACTACTCATATTTTCCAAAAATTGTACTTGACGTTATTTCAAGATCTATCTTTCAACAACAGATTTCATTAAAAAAATTATCTGCAATATTGTAGTAGGAAGAAGACAAGAAAGTTTTCAACTTTCGAAAAATCAGCTAATTCAACAAAAATGAGATCTGAACCATTCTCTTAAGCATCCTTTATACTACCTGAGAACGAAGTTTAATTTAAAAATATTGAGGAATTTTTGAGAAAATTCTGATAATGTTGTGGAGACTTCATGTAAATTACCCCCACCAAATCAAAATATCCATTTCAAAGTCAGAGTGACGTGTGTTCCTTTAAATTGATCGAGGAATATCAATTTTGGAGAAAATCGACTTGACGGTTCATGCTCTAGTCCTCTTCTCAGACGGACGGTCATAGAGACGTTTTGTCGTCAATCTATTTTTCGGTATAAAGAATCCACAAAACATAGATTCTATCTACACGACGTGTTAGAGGAAGTTATTTACTTTATATAGGAACAAGATTTATCCACTTTTTCGTTACCAGGCCCGGCCATAAGAGTTTTTCTGTCGAAAATACACCGTTTTCCAGCCCACAATAACAGTACTTTCTCTTCTTGCAAAGTAGGGGCGAGAACGTAATAATGTGTGGATACGAATATTATGGAGATATTTCCAAATTGGCATATAGACGTAGGAATTTATTACGGGCCTGAGTTTCAAGCTCAATGCCTGCAACCACTATTTCTCCAATCGCCAACTCCGCCGTCATCTCCATGACATATTTATGGTCAGAGTATATTATTGAATTCATGAATACCTGAGCCATAACATGCCATTTCTTTATCTGCTGCGTGCACCATGTTTACTTTAATAAAGCAATAAAAATATTGCATTGGCTCCAACTTGAATTCCAGGGAGATTCATTCTTTGATGCCTCTCCCCCCCCCCTCCAACTTTACGTGCCATAGACGCCCGAGTAAAAATGTGTGCCGTTTCAATTGCTTTGTACGATAGAAAACCACTTCCTATACACTATTCATCACATTCTATCCAACAGCAAAATCAACGCCGCCAACACCCTGCCATCGCGGGATCCCTTCCTACGTGCCCATTGAGTTTGCGTGGTGGTTCCCGCCCAATTGCTGGCGTCCGCGCCACACCGGGAGACGCCCGAGGCGCTTGCCGAACCTTCCCACGAAAACCTTGCGAAGGCGAAATTAGCGGCAGCATGGACTTCCACCGGTTGGTTGGTTGGTTGTTCGTTGATTGATTGATTATTTCGTGTTTCCGGGCGCGTCAACTGCTCTGGTCATTAGTCCCGTTAGTGTAGTGCATGTTTTTTCTCTCGGGAGATAGCGCTGAACTTCCCCCGCTGGATGGCGAGATCCGGCGCCGACCTACCGTCGGCTAGTGGGGTTTCCCCCTAACCAGAACTCTCCCACCAGCGGGGCACCGCCCCAGCAGGGACAAGCTCTAAGCTCCCGACCGGTCTCCCGGAATATGTGGTAGTGTAGTGCATGTTAGTGTAAGTGTGTGTGTGTGCAAGGGGAGAGGATAGGACAAGGAAGAGTAAGGACAGATAGCGCGCGGTCCGTGGCCCGTTTGATAGGGTACTGCTCCGGCATTCGCCTGGTGTTGATCGGAGTAACCACGGAAAACTACCGATCAGAGCAGCCGGCCGCTAGAATTCTCGTCCAGACAACGACTGAATTCGACCTAGCTGAAAAGCTAGTGCCGAAAATCCTGCCGCCGTCAGGACTCGAACCTAGGACCTCCCGGTCAGAGGCGCTGCAGTGACATCAGTTGATGCACTGAGCTACCGCTCCCGGTTTGGTTGTTCGTGATTCCGGGCACGACAACTATTGATATCATTAGTCCCGTACGTGTAGTACATGTTTTTTCATCTTAAGGAGGCGACGATCTTCCCCCGCTGGATGGCGAGATCCGTCGCCGACCTACCGTCGGCTAGTGGGGTTTCCCCCTAACCAAGACTCTCCCACCAGCGGGGCACCGCCCCAGCCGGGACAAGCTCTAAGCTCCCGATCGGTCTCCCGGCAAGTGTTGTACTGTAGTGCATGTTAGTTTAAGTGAAGGCGTTTAAATAAAGGCCTAGCTGAAAAGCTAGTGTCGAAAATACTGCCATCGACGGACTCGAACTAGGACCTCCCAGTCAGAGGCACTAGCACTGTCATTAGTCGATGCCCTGATCCACCTCTCCAGGTACTCCACCGGGAGAGATGGTACAGGGCATCAACTGATGTCACTACAGTACCTCTGACCGAGAGATACGTATATGATAATTCATATTCATTCAGCAAGATAATGATGATCTCGATGAATTATTTTATTTTGGTAGTAAAAACAAAATGTATATGTGTGCATAAACATTTTTCAAATGCTCCTTTCCTCACTATAGATTGTGTAACACGAGATAATGTGTCATGGCTAGCTGAACCCAGAAAACGACCTTTATTGACTGCTGATACATACCCAACAATTTTTGTATAACAACTATCCTACCAAGCAAACGTACTTTTATCTGAACGAAGAGTTGATATGAGTTCAGAACTTGGTTTGGATAAAATACCATTCCTACTTTTAAGGTTTTTATTGAACAATTGAGCACCAAAGATCTTGGAACATTTTCTATTACAAAAAGAGTGTTTTATTTTCTTTCAATGCAGTTTTATTCATTAACAACGTTGTTGCTAACCTTTGGGTCAATTTGACACAAAGACATTTTCTATTTTTGCTCTCTGAGAACATGGCGAGCTACTGATGATGCTGACTCCATGTAAATTCTGTTGGTAACGTTCCTATTCTGTGTGTGAAATGAAAAATCTCGTTGGCATTTCTGTTTCTGTGAATTGTCCTTTCTGACCCGACCCCACCGTTAATGTTCCGGTGCATTTCGATGTGGCGGATGTGTAAGCGTCGCGCTTTAGCGATAGCTCTTGTCTTCGCGACTTATTTCAGGTAAGAGGTGAATACTGCTTTCGTGGGGTGAAAAAACAATTGGTCATTTTTGGAACATTACTTAAGAACTAATCGAACACATTCCTGGAATTCTTACCAAGTAAACAAAGAGAAGTAAATTCAGGTCTCTTTGGCTTTACAAAGGTGACAATGACATCCGATGTACCAGCCATATCACAATCTGTAGTTATTTCTTCTAATATCAAAAAGAAGACAGACGAACGCAAAATCGCTTCTACAGAAGCCAGAAACTGTGACTTTTTGCAATTGTATGAAAGGTGGAGTGGATATTTGCAATCCGCTGTGCAGTGATTACAGTGTAGGCAGAAAAACAAAGAAGTGTAATTAGCTGTATTCATTGATTTTGTCAACGTGGCGATTTTTTATTTTTACATGTATTTCTTCATTACATAAATATATACTTTTAAACACATATTCCTCTCAAAAATCATACAAAGGGCACACTTTTCTTGAATAAGAATGGTGCAGGTCCATGTGACCTGACGCCAATATATTATAGATCTCACGCAAGTAGTTAAGGGTTAAGGGGGTAACGTGAACACATCTCAATGTCAAGTCACTATTTACCAAACATGTTTATTTTATCTGTCTCAAAATATTCCAGATTTCCAGGATGATATAAACGCTTTAGGTATCCACAGATTTCAGCTCTGAAAAGTTAATTTTGTCTTAATGGAATAACGTGTGATATTAAATCAGTCGTAATACTAAAACTTTTATTTTTCAACAGCTGTGGCGTTTTACAAAAGATGAATACGTTCGTGGTTGAATACGTTCCAGCAGCACTAGAAAATATGAACATTTTCTTTCATGTACTATAACATTCTTCATCTGTTTCGTCCCGAACGATGATATCACGATTGAAGGTGAGTGCGGAAGAACTCAACTTTCATTACAAATATCAAATTAAAAAGGTCCAAATTCTATTTAGCTCATTAATGAAATGATTTACTTTTTCTCTGTACAAACATTAAGGCCTCGTAGGGTTTTCAATCAAGTTCGTAAGCTTACTGGGACGACTTTTCAGATGTTCTTCGATTGTCTTCGGGCTCGATGTTGTCAGTGGAATGTCCTCAATACCCCTATTATCGCATTCTTGCCTATCATTAGAATAGATTAAAAATGTTTCCGGGATATCCTTAACTAATTGGTATCTTATAGGATTCAATAATTCTATTAAATTAATACGCGGTCGCCACTTGCCCTGGCTGTGCTTTGGCTGAAACACCTACGCGCGACTGTCTATCTTTAGCCGACTTATTGAAAATTCCTCCCATCTATGGAGTTATCCTTATATACATCCCCTCGAAACATGGAGTCTATTTAAAATCAAGTCCCAAATTGCAATAACAAAACTTACCATTATAATTCAATGCGAATAACTCTTTCACCTTCTTACTTTGCAAAATGTCAAGCTATGAAAACTAATCAGAAGAAACCCACCTCACTATCATTTAACGAATAACTCAGTTTATGCTGAAAAAACGATTCGCACCGCACCGATTGCTTTCGCAGTTTGGCAGCTTTCAAGAGAATGATTATTTCAATCTTCCTACAAAATCATGGCTTTCATTGCCCTCCCCACACCTTTCGCATGTAATGTCTTCGGGGCTGTGTCTCTCCAAATGAACAGTAGTATGACCTCAAGCATGGAATACTTTACTTTGTTTATTGATTGTCCTAACAATGTGTGTTTATATATATATATATATATATATATATATATATATATATAAGTTATATATATATATAAAGAGAGAGAGAGACAATTCCATCGTATTACTAACGCTTGTTGCCGATTTTCCCTTTCGAATTAAACCCGGGGTACCTTGTTTATCACAATACCGTCTTTTTTTATGTGTAACATCAATAATTTCTATTAATTGAAGGAGAATATTCCACCTTTCTAACTAGTTTAAAAGAAATAAATGTTCATTTTTAATGGAAATCCACAATGACGAGGCTAACACGAAACCAATATAAATATCATTAACACTTGATATAGCACTTTCAGATAACATACATACGAGGTTTTCCACTTCAAAACATACTTGAAAGCCATATCTGTGTTGGAAAAAGATTAATAATGTATCACTGCAGTTAACCGTCTGTAAATAAAGGACAGTTAAATTTAGTCTCTATCCTCTTCCCAACATTGTTCTAATTTGATGTTTCCTCCTGCAAAATATTAATTTATGAAAAATGGCTATAAATATTATTTTATTGTATTTGCTGAGAATTTGACACATTTATCGTTTTGATGTTTATCTTGGCCTCGAATTCAACTGTTCAAATAGCCTTGATGTTGGAATGTTTCCATGACAGCGTAATCTGTATCAACACGTGGTTGGTGTAGATCACAGGTGATCAGCTATCTAGAATACACAAGTCTCGGGGGCCATGGAGTGAGAAGAAAGCTAGGTAAACGAAGTAACTTTCTAGAACAAAATAGTTTGATCCCTAAAACTCAATTGATAAAATTCATCTATGATTATCGGAAACTAAAATGATCTAAACATAATTGTATTTTTCGTTTAGTTAAATAATAATATACACATTAATTCCACGAAAAATCGTTGATTGTCACTATATTAATTGCGCTTTATATTAAAACTCCACTGCAATTAAAACCCACAACTACCACTCAGAATGAAGAAAAAGGAGCAAAATCGTTTAATTAATTCACTATAACAGATGTAACCAAAGCATTTCCAGACGACCATTAAACATAAACAAAAATATACATAAGAGATTACGTACTACCTACATCAACTACATATAACAAAATGAAAGAAACCAAGTTGGTGAAGTAAACGTTGGATTGACAGTAGCTTACTAATGAAACAATATAAAATATTAACATGAATAAATTAAATATTTTGCTTGTAAAACATTTGATCTTAGCAAATTATAAATGTAAAATATATAACGTCAGTTGTATTTACCCGTTCTGAAAAGTACGCCAGCAAAACGTGAGTCAGAAGTGACTTAGTCAAGTGAATCAGAAGTGACTTTAAATTTATTTATTTATTTATTTTTACTTTCCAACGTTTATACCTGTCTTGACTTTTTTTGGGAAGTAATGTTTTCATGGCTTTATCAGCTTCTTCTAATAGTTTATCCAGAATATGTTCTACAATATCTTACATTTGAAAACATTTCTTTATCCTCCAAGTCACTATGGTGATCATAAGCACACAATGCAATGCGTACTAAAACAGGTATTTCTCAGAAGCAATATTATGTCATCAAATGTATGCCTCGAATGGTAAAGATGTTCTTGAATTTCTCAAAATTTAAATTATTCTAAATGGAAACGAAAAATAAACTAAGGGCAACACGTGGTAAATAAGAAAACTCGCTCCTATCGTCGCTCATTTTCTTGAACTTGCTATACACCCGTGCAATTATACGTCTCTTATCTATTCGTTTCGCTAATTACCATTATGGACGATTACGAATTTCTATTAAATTCAAGATATATTACGGAATTTATAGTATGCCTCAGTTCCTTAGAAATACTATAAACCTGATTTCTTAATGTTTATGGAATACTATGGTCTGTGACATTTATCTTTAGTTAGTGATATCGAATGTGAAAGTTTGACAGTCAGTACATTAATTAGTCAAGGGTACTACGCAAATGCATCAAATCAAGAGAGACACACAAACCTTTCATTGACGCTTTTGGATCAACAATACAAAATCGTCTATTCCGCTAATTTCCAATGCGCGGAGAAATTGAAGGAAAATATTCACTCCCTAATCCCGTGTCTGGGGTTTGTTAGGTATCCAGGAACTCGGAAAAAAAATCCTCCCAAAATTGAAGCAGTTTCGATTTTGATTGAAAAATGAAAATATTTGATTGTATTATTCTGCCTCTTGTAACACAGTGCGCACCGACTTAATCCTCACACTAAGTGCTTTACTGCTAATGACACAGCGGTCATTATACGACAGCAAGGGTCCAAGGATGCTGCCGCCCGTCATTAAATATTTACCATTCACCTTTTGTATTTAGAACAGCATGTTTTTGTGGCCTTGGAATATAAAGAACTGTTGTAATGTAAATATACCCTATACTAAGTTATTGCAATATTCACGAACACTGTTTCTGTAAAAATATTTCAGTGTTATACGAATTAGTTGCAGTGTTATACTAGAGAATTTTGTTTTCGTTCTTCATTGTCATTCAATATTGTTCTTGAACAGTGTGCGTGCTACATTTTGGAAAGACATTTTTTGTGATTATATTCAGTAGAATATTTGTTGTTGTAGGCTAGTGTGTACATATTAATATTTTATTTGAAATCGCTTTGTAGACTTACATTATTATCATTTATTGTAAATGATCCTCATAAAAGGAACTATCTGAATGTTAACACTATTTTCCCTTCAAACTAGTTCATGAAACAACAGTCAAATATTTGGGCATAGTGAATAATAAAACTTCAAAAATTTCTAGAACAATACCAAAAATGCCAATAGTGGTATTCTAGTTCATTCCTACTTACATACGTGAATGTTGGGGGGGCATGATCGTTTATCTGACAAAATAAATAATGGTATAATGGTGCGTTATGAATTAGAAATGACTTATATATGGATTAAGAATGGTTTGTGAATTAATGGTTTATATCTCAAGAAACAAAGTTAGGTTGAAAGGTCGGCCTGTTCTTAACAACTATATTTAAATTTCTTTTAGGTCTGTCACGTATTTAACAACACTGCTTACAACATGAAAACTGGATTGTGGCTGAACCTCAACCAGCAACACTTTGATATTATGTGCTAAACAAAAAAAGATAAGCACGTTCCGTTGTAAATAGGAAACAAGTGTGTATTAGTAAATAACGTAGTACAACTGATAATATAAAGTTTTTCTTAGAATAAGTATTAACGTATTATAAAAAACAATAGTGGACATGATGCTTCTTACCTACTTTCTTTTTGGATGTCGAAGTAAAAATTGACAAATAATGAATAATACATTACCTCTACTGCTGGTATAATTACACATGCACTTTTAAACAATGAATTAAACATATCGTCGCCTTAAGTTTTAAAGCACGTATGTCAAAATTGACTTCTACATTTCAGAGAGGAAAACTAATGTTAATGAAAACACGTCATTTAGATATTTTGTCATAAAGTCATCTAGTGACGACAAGGCAATTTGACACCTGATGGGAACCATAAAATTCAAGATACAGTGAAAAAAAAACACAGAATTTTGACGTACTCCTTTTAGCACTGGGTACGTTGAAAACTGGGATATGGCTCCGACCTCAACGACGGCTTGCGTGGGTTTCTCCTGTCAGTTGTCTCTTTCAGGGAGGCACCGTACCAGCCGGGACGGGCTCAGAGCTCCCGGCTGGTCTCCCGGCATGAGTAGTAGTGTAGTGCATGTTTAAGTGTGTGCGATGAGTGAGGATAGGACGAGGGAGAAGAAGGAAAGATCGAGCGCGGTCCGTGGACCATTTGTTAAGGTACCGTTCCGGCATTCGCTTGGTGTTGATCGGAGAATCCATGGAAAACTACCGATCTGAGTAGCCGGCCGTTAGAATTCTCCTCCAGACAGCGACTGAATTCGACCTAGCTGAAACGCTAGTGTGGAAAACCCTGCTGCCGTCGGGGCTCAAACCCTAGTATCCTAGGAGCGTCCAAGAAGCAACTCACCATCCCAAGGCGTGATCATGACGGGCGAGGTGGGCGTGGCCGGCGGGGGCGGCGCCTTGGTGTCGGCAGGCGGCGGGGCCGTGGCGGGCGGCCGCTGCTGGTTGTGCACGTGGGGCGCCAGGGCGCGCCAGGAACCGCCGAGACGACTCGAAACCGCGCCGGGCAGACGGGCAGGCGAGCGGGCGGGCGCGTGGCGGTCGGCCGGCGGTCGGCGGAAGCGCGTGTTTTGTCGGGGCTGCGGCGGCGGCGGCGGTGGCGCGGCGGTCGGCGGTCTGTAGCGGGCGGCGGCGGGGACTGCGGCGCCGAGCGCCGGGCCAGAGCGATCACCGTGCGCCTGCCCCCTCCCACGCCGCCCGCCCGCCCGCCCGCCCCCTCCGACCACCTGCTCCACCGTAATTGCTCGCCTCGCGAGGCGCCTGATTAAGTTGACGGAACGGCGGCAAGAGGGGAGGGCGGCTTCTGTGCTCCAGGCGGCGCTGGCACGGACTCCCACGCGCCGAAATCACGGCAACGATTACTTCGCCAGACCACGACTCCTTCTTCAAAGGAACAAAAATCGCTCAACGCCGTGCTTTCAACCTCGTAGAAACTGCACAGCTGGGTTGTTTCTCACGGGTTGAGTTAGCTCAGCGCCAACTGCTGCCAATACCAGTGACTCTGACCTCGAAGTCCTAGAGTTCGAGTCCCGACGGTTCGGTGGGTTTTCAACACCAGCTGTGGAATTCAGCCGCTGACTGGAACAAAATTCTATCGACCGATTGTTTTTCGGTAGTTTTCAGTGGTTTCTCCTGGTGAATGCTGGGGCAATAACCTATCAAGAGGGACACAGTCCCTGTGTGATCTTTTCTTCCTCATTCTTGTCACCTACTCTGTCGTTCGATACACACATTGGCACTCTCACGCTCTCCGGAGGCCGTTGGGGCTAAGAGCTTGTCTCGGCCGGGGCGATGGCCCGCTAGCGGGGATATCTGAAGGGGTAAACCACTGAAAGGTGACGTCTAGGTCCTTGCCGTGTCTAACATTCTATAGCGTGCGAAGAACATCGCCATCTCCCATAATATTCGCTATACTTACGGGACAAGTATTGCACTCAGTTGTTAGTTATTCAATCTGTTAAATCGTTAAGTGTAGTAATTCGTAAACTTTTCTTTATAAAATTGTTCTAAAATGTTTTTTTTACCAATTTATCAATTACAAAAGTCTGCAGAAGCAATTTATTTCATCGTTTGTTAATTTTAAAAAAAGAAATAGTTTTCATTGATAATTATTCAACACGAAAATCTGCATAAGTTCATAATATCTGTTATTAACATTTTTAATAAATGTGATGTATACTGTTTGACAGTACGTACAAGTAAATATTAGTAACTACATAATTGACATAGAAATTAATTTATCAAAAATGTATTACTTAACAAATTAACCTAAATCATGTAATTAATTGAAATATTACCAAAGTAGAAAATATTACAATATAGCCAACGTTTCGATCCAGGCTTTTTTGTGTCCTCTTCAGAAATCAAGGTATGGTAAGTTAGGAATAAGAATGTTAACTGAATGTTACAAGAATTATTGAGAAAGTATTAATGAAAATAATAAATTCGAGAAAGTATGTAGTGATGTAGCCCCACTGATTTTTAGTTTCTTAATTAGCTTATAGCTGATAGTCATGTTCAGAGCAACTGTCATGCGATTGAATACTTCGTACTACAGACTCTTTAAGGTACTTATTTTAACATCAATGTTTTTGTTGACTTGATGAAATTATAGTTTAATGTCCTGCTGTGATCCGAACTGAATTGTATGCTTGCAATAGTAATACTACTGCGATTTTTCCTTATTAACATGGGGTTTATTCATCAATGATTCAATAGGTATTATTTGAATTAGGATTAGTCTCTTTATTGATATTATTATTGTTATTATTATCAATTATATTTATAATATTTTTACTAGAAAAGTATTGACCTCGAACTTTCGATCGTAAAATCCGTGTTTAACGTTCTTTGGAGCCCAAACATCGCGCACACGGCAGGATTAATATCTATTTACGTTTTTTCAAAGATGGGTAAGATTGGTAATGAGGAGATATACGCATTTTTGTGTCGGAAAATCGAGATATCTTTAGTGATGGACAGATGTATATGTCACGCATTACACATGTACGTATCAGATTAAAATCTTTAGAGTGGAATTATGCTATACACATCAAGAGTAATGCCTAGAAGTGCCATTCCGGAATTAAGATTTTAATGGGGGGGCTTTCCACGACTTTCTTTCTTTACTTTTTCATTCCAATAGAGGTGGTAAACTTCCTATTTCAACTTCTGGAATTTTGAAAATTGGAGAATATTTTTTATATAATTTCTACATATATTTTTCGAACCTGTCCTAATCCTTCAATTTTTAAGTCAGATGTCAGATAATTATTTCTCAATGCAATTTATATCTCAGTTTATGTTTAATTTTTGACATGCTCTTAAAAAATGAGTGGTGTTGAGTAAATGACCCGAAGAGGAGAGAGAGTTTTGGCACCACTAATTTTTGGAAAGAAAATGGATTGCAAATGTCTAAGTTAGCGATGATAACGTGTCTTCGCTTATTTCACTGACGCAATGCGAACTATTTCTGCGCTCTCATGAAAACGTGCAATACAAAACTATCGTCAAGTATCATTTTTATTCCAACAAATGCGATGTTACGTAGGCAATTAGTATAAGAATAAAATAATATATCTGCCATGTACCGAACGACTGCAATGTATCGGCAAGAACCTCTAGAGAACATCTTTGAAAGTGTATTTCTACATTACTGAATGGTTAGTTTTGTCAACGAACTGCACTAAAGCTTCACCACCTTCACCTTCGTTACAGTACAATCTCTCCTCCCAGTGGTGATAACTCGAGACCGGATTTTTATATCATTACATATTTTATGTCTTTCTAATCACCACTCTCAAAACTGTTATCTTGGCGAATCGTCGCTGTCCTAACAAAATAGCCAAATTTTTCATTACATATTTTTACATATTTGGTACTATATTACATATTTTACATATTTTATTTTCACAATATATTTTTGATTTTATAAATTTTCTTCTATATTATACATTTTCGTGAAAATAAGTATTTTCTTTTTTAAATCAGAATATATTCCTACATTGTTCCTGAGTTCTGTCGAATGGAGATGCGCTACGTAAGACGCGATCGGGTGTTCTTACAGTTGGACGCGCCTGCTTCAGTTATCTCAGTGGTGGAACGTGCGCGTCAGCGACAGATCATTTTCACCTTACCCACCACCGTTTCGTGATCTTTAACCTTAATTTCTGAGAAACATTAGCGATTGCCGACGTGTAACACTTTGATGAGAATGCTGCACAACACTGCAGTTATTGTTTACTGATCGAAGATATCTCCAATTTGTATATTGCATCTAGTATGGCTGCAAACTACCGCCCCGTATAGCAATAGATTAAACTTTTATTACAGACGGGAAAGTTGCACAGTGCAAAATGTGCATCAATTTGTGCTCTCCAAATGATTTTTAAACTATTTGTGGCATTTTTAAAATTTGTTTAGACAATTTTTCATAAATGTAATTTCGAATTTGGTAATTTTTTTTATAATTAGTGTGTTTTAATATTCTATATACCCAATTTTACATATTTATTACACATTGCCACTGTTTTCATTGCATATTTATGTACATATTTTGACGTTTGATACTACATTTTTTCCGGTCTCTATTTATAATTTTTGTATTTTAATATCACGTATTAACCGACCTGGATGGCCGAGGCGGCTAAGAGCGAGTACCGACTCAGCGCTTTGGTCCGAAGGGTCGCGGGTTCGAGTCCCGCCTTGGGCATGGCTGTTTGTCCCTTGACTTTGTGTTTGTGTTGTCGCGGAGGGCCTCGCGTTCTGCTGACCTCAGATCAGAGGAGCCCTCAAGTGTTTGTTTTAGTGTATGGTCGAATATGCGTCCCTTCAGGACGTAAAGGGCAACCGGCTGTCGGCTGGATACAAGCCCTAGAAAGAAAGAAAAAGGAAAAAAAAAAGAAAAGAAAATCACGTATTTCCAGTTTTCCATATTTATTAATTATTACATATTCTTATTGTTTTTATTACATATTAATGCACAAATTCATTCTACATATTTTCAGGACTCTAATCATAACCCTGATAGGCGAGGGCCATTGTCTGGCATTCAAGAGTGCCGCCCCCACCCACTCCGCCGCCCGCTGCCGCGTCCTCCCACGCATGTGTTAACGCTGCAGCGACGTATGACGACGCGCCGCGCCGGCCGCCGATAGCGTAGGAGGAGGGGGCGGGGGACAGTCGGTCGGCCCCGGCGATCCAGCGCGGGGGAGGGGGAGAGGCGTGGGCGGAGAGCGCGCCAGCCTCGGCCCCTATCGCGCGCTCTCCGGTCAGAGGTCGTCCGCGCGCAGAATCATCAACATCGCACCACGCTCGCAATGAGAATGCAAAGTAGGGATGTGCCCATAACTGTTATTTATTAACAGTTAACATTTTGTCACTGTTACGCAAAATAACTGTTATTTCTTTTAACGTGTTATTGGCTGTTATCGGTTGAAATTCATAGAACTGCAATCTACTGGGCCAAATCCGAACTACTACAAGCTTTTGTGGCAACGATTTTGTACGATAACAGCTTCACTGCAGCTAATCAATCGTGATTAGCCAGTGTCCAAGTTATAGTTTCATTAATACATAATTCGTCATTATTACACACCATGTGCCACAATATTTTTTTTATTGTATACACTACAATAAGAAGTTTGTCCTTTAAATTATATCCAATATATTTTTTAACTTATTTCTATCTCATTGCTGTTAATGTGAGATCAACTAATATTTCCCTAGGTCCGATAAAATAAAATAAGTTAGGTCAATTAACTCGCATTATAATATTTTATACTTAACAGTCATTACCACTTTAGCTGTAGGTTAGCAAAACAGTGTCTCCTCATTATGTTTGGCAGTCGTCACTTCACTATGTACAAGCTGCATATTTGAAAGAATATATGCAATCTGAATCGGAATCACGAATCACTTTTATTTTAGTAATATTATATACGCATTTGCTACACATTATATGAATTGCTATTCTTCCTTGGCAGTTCACCCAGTCTCGTTCATATCAGCTGCCTCTCTGTCCAAACATGTTTGGGAAGTAGTGCAAGCAAGTAGTGTAAGGTAGCTGCGCAAGCTTTACGGTGCTGCGAACATTCTTCGTTTTGTGTGGTTTAACTCTTAGCAATCGCCACAACTGCTTTAACTCTTAGCAGTCGGCCATGTTAGGTTGCTGATCATGGACCTGTTATTTTTCAACGGTTATTAATAACAGCTATTACGAGTCAATTGTTATTGTGATAACAGTTGTTGAAGAAAAGCTGTTAAGCCCATCTCTAATGCGAAGTAGCTAGGTGGCCGTCGTTAGTTTCAGTGTTGAGTCCAGGGGCGGACAGATGAAAGAAAATACCTGGGGCAGTAGGTCCACGTTATCTCTCGGTTTTTATTTATTTATTTACGAAGGATATTCAATAATTAAAGAGACAAATTGGTCTGGAGAAATAAATAAATTATTTTTACAAAACTGGACTTTTCCCACTTCTCAATACACTCCCCATCAACATTTATGCTCTTGTCCCAACGGCTTACCAACGTTTTTACACCGGCTGCACAGAACTCTTTATCTATGTGTCTGAACCAATTTCCTATTAATTTTTTGACATCATCGATATCATAGAACTTCTTCCCAGTAATGCCTCCTTCAGTGAACCAAACAAATGGAAATCAGATGGTGGAAAAACAGGGTTGTAAGGGGGATGAGGCAATGCCTCCCAACCCATTCTGTCGATGGTTTCACAGCTCTATAGAACAGTGTGAGGACGTGCGTTGTCTCGCAGGAGAATCACACTTCTCCTCTGAGACCTTGTTCCAAAGCATATCTGAGTACTATTGGTACTTTATTATACGCTTCACCGAGATAATCATAAACGCATCTACAGCTTCCCCAAACACCGTCAATATGACTTTTCCAGCTGATGCGGCAAGAACGTGTTCGTCAGTCGCGGAGTCTCGAGGGGCCTCACTTTTGAACTGTTCTACCCACTTGCGAAAATTCCCGCGGTTCATACAACTTTCACCATACACTTTAGTTATTCTAGAGTATATATTAGCTCTTTTTTCGCATTCAGCAAGTAAAAAACTAATCACAGAACGTTGTTTAGCCAATGTGGGGATTTCAAGTCGACACGGTATCGTTGAACTTAATTTTGAGGTTGTGAACACAACAATGCTGATCAGCCAGATGGTTAGGGATCCTCCCAGTGATGCCAACTTTAAGTCCTAAAATTGGCAAACTTGTCCTACCAACTGTTTCTTCAGACCAATGTGTCTCTTTAATTATTGAATGACCTACGTGTATCAGACGATCCCAAATGTATACAGAATTCATTTCCCCATCCAGTCGTAATAACGTATAGTGGTTAATTGGGATTAGAAATAAATCCTTTTTTAATGAAAAACTGACTTAGGTGGCTTTCGGCATCATTGATTTTACTCCAGTGTCTCTGAAAGGGAGGCCCTAGGGTTCGAGTCGGAGGCAATATTTGTTACTAGCTAGATAGCTAGATCAAGTTCAGCCGCTGCCTGGAAGAGAATTCTGACGGTCGGCTGCTCTGATCGGCAGTTTTCCGTGGTTTCCCCGTTCAACGTCAGGCGAATACCGGAGCAGTACCCTAAGAAACGGGCCACGGACAGCGCGCGATCTTCCCTACCTCGTCCTTATCCTATTCTCACCCTCACGCACATACTCCTTATTTACACTACCACACATGCCGGGGACTGGTTGGGAGCTTATCCCGGATGGGGCGGCGCCCTGCTGGTGGGAGATACCTGGTTGAAAAAACCCGCTTCCCAATTAAGTGGGACCTGGAGCAAGTTGCCCCTGCTGCCTCCCCCTTCTTTTGGGGCTGTAGACGAAACGCCAGGGTGCAAAGACAGGGGCACTAGTGATACCTTCTTTCGTTACTAGATAACAAAAGGAGCATAGCTAAATTGGCATGGTAAGGCAGAAGTGATTGCCATGTAAAATAAGGCATAATTGAATTATTATTATTATTATTATTATTATTATTATTATTATTATTATTATTATTATTATTATTATTATTATTATTAACTTTCTTCTACAGTTAAATCTCAAATACAAACTCAACTACAAATTCTGCTAATAACAAATTAAGTTCTCCCTCTCACGAACATTAATATTAAAGTTTACTAAACTACTTTAAATACATGGATGTTTAAAACATATTACACCACGAATTATTAGCATCAATGTTGTGTTATCGATGTCGCATCCCTGGGACAGACTGGAGGTGACTGTAGCAAAATGCCGTTATTGCATTCATGTCGATTGTTACATGCACACATACTGCATGAATCAACTAGTCAGTTCCTTAATAATAACAATGTATGATTAGATAACATTTGAGACATAAGAAATACAGCGGCTACTTACGGCTTGCTACTAAGAGGTCAGGGAAACGAGTGCACCTCAATGATTTCATTATCCAAACACTGAACAGTCTGCAATAAACCTTCATTGCATTTCATTGCAACCTTAAGATACAACACAAATTACGGGGAGACGTTGATTATGGCTGCCCAGCAGAAACTGATGGTCATCGATATCGTTACACAGAGAGGACACAGCTGTTAGCCCAAATTTTAGCTCATGAATGAGGCAATGAAGACTTTTTTTACGCGAAGAACTCCCAATGCTTCTCTGATAGTTTGAAATTGTCTTCCTCAATGCCATTATATAGTGATAATTCTCAAACTTAGACAGAAAAGTTAAAGAAACAACTGCAAAATGCCGTCATTGCCTCCATGTCGATTGTTACATGCACACATACTGCATGAATCTACTGGTCAGTTCCATAATAATGACATTATATGATTAGATAACATTCGAGACATAACATCTATTCTTAATAATGATAGATAATAGCTTAAAGTGGTGAATTATTCAGAATAAGTGGTCAAATTCCGTAAACGGTTTTACAATCAGAAGACATTGCCTTATTTATTCTGATGTATATACATTTCTGGAATGAATTTATCACAGATCATGTAGATTATGATTTAGTGAGAAAATTTCAAAATAGAGAATAATAGAAATGGCATTCTAGATTTTAAGGAGTTTTTAATACAAATGTGGCAAATTATTTTTCAGCTCTATATAGCTTTGTTTTAATATGAGTAGTACGGCTAACTTTATGCTTTCGGATAAATAGACCTATATTACTTCCATAAATTTACTGAATGTCCCATCAAAAATGGATTATCCCATAACTTCTCAAGTGTTCACGATGTCGAAATGCAGTTTTCGCCCAACACTACGGAATCATGTGGTAAGTAAAATGCCTCCAATAAATCCTTTGTAATATTTAATTTTTTCGGAAGAATTCCTTCGTCTACGATTTTCTAAATGGAATTACGAAGCTTTTCTTACTCATATACTACTTAGGGATATAGAGAAAGTATTGTGATGCTGCTGAAAAAAACTGTGTTTTGTGGACAGAAAAACCCAATTTGTGGGTCCCTGATACCGAAAAGTGGATACATTTTGCTCCTATATGTAGTAAATTACTTCCTTTGGTACACTATGTGGAGAGAATCTCGTCTTGTAACACCGAAACATTGGTTTACGTCACAACGTCTGTCTGCAGTCAACCTTAGCGAATAAACCGTTCAGTCTATTTTCTCAAAAATTCACATTCCCGCCCCTGCAAATTTCAATTGAATATTTTGATTTGGGGGCGGGGCATTTTGACTTCATAAGAAACTTCCACGATATTTTCAATTTTTTTCTCCAAACTGACTCGAATTTTTTGGATTATTTTTTTAGCAAAGTACATTATAAAAATGCCACAGATCCCGGTTTCGTTAAACTGTCAAAAATTGCAAACATGACTTGCAATCGCAAACATGAATTGCAAACATGGCAATTTCCTACAACTGCAATATCTTTCGCCTAAACTAAATCCGCTCCCCAAAATTAGATCTTTAATAAGATATTGCTCGATTTTTGAAAACATGATTTGCGTATTTTTTTGCGTTCAACATTTTTGATTTTTAGTTCACGTTTTTTCGAATCTTTAATATTGAAGCTATTGAAAACCCTATGCTAATCTGTTTATCAATATTACATGATTTAGGAATCATTTTATATTCATCATTGTCAACATATTTGACGTTTGGCGTAATTTTACAATATATTGGGCAAAATTCAATGTTTTCAAACCTATTCTACATCTTCAATATTCAAGGTACAGATTATACTATAAGAATGCAATCATTTTGAAAATATTAGATATTTAATTCATTCCTTACATTTTTTTCGAAATATGAATATTTATCACGATATATCAGAGAATTTTTGACACTAGCTTGTCAGCTAGGTCGAATTCAGACGCTGCCTCGAGGAGAATTCTAACGGCTGGTTCTCTGATCGGTATTTTTCCGTGGTTTCACCGATAAGCACTTGGCGAATGCCGGAGTAGTACCTTAACAAACGGGCCACGGACCGCACTTGATCTTTCCTTCCTCATCCTTTTCTCATGCCTTACTTACACATACTTACTTTTACATGCACTACACTGCCACCAAGGTCGGGAGACCAGTCGGGAGATTAGAGCTTGTCCCGGCTGGGGCGGTGCCCCGCTGGTGGGAGATAGTATATGGGTAGAGAAAACTCCACAAGCCTAATTGCCATCCAGCGGGGGAAGATTGCCACCTCCCGCGATAAAAACATGCACTCCGCTTACGAGACTAATTATCATATGAGTTGACGTTCTCGGAAATATCATTCAATTAAAATTAATTTTGAGTAAAGAGTATATTTTTGTCGCGTGATTTGAAACTACATGCAACCGCGGACTGGACGGATATTATTTTTTTAAGCAGCCCTTGTAGTCAATGCCTTTGGCCCATGTGGACTTCGATAAACTGCTACCTTTACACTGATTGTGAGAAGAGAGGCAGAGAGGGATGATGGCGTAACTATGGCAGTCCATGGTCTTGCCCGGAAGGAGAAAGGAAGACACTTCAAAAATAAAGACCAAAATGATTGTTTCATTGATTGATTGATTGATGTTTCAGGACGCATCAACTGCTATGGGTATTTCATTAAATAATTGTTACTGAATTTTATTAACATAACTATGGGCATTTCATTAACTTATTGAAATTTATTAACACGCCTTTCCATATTCAATACATGAATACTTATTATTATGAAGGTACTATAGAAAGTAAATCACCCAGCAAATAAAAGAACAAAGAAGACGCAAATATAAAGTATCATTTTTAACATTTTGAATTTGAATTCATGATTATAATAATTTTATCATCATTATTAAAAGAATTTAAACGGTTAATAAATACAAACTTAGTTACATACATATCAATGCATCTACAATGTCCAAACATTATTGCTTTAATCTTTTGCTTGTATTTACCAAAGAACAACAAATATAGTAATAAATGGGGTGTGGTCGAATGTAGAAACTCATCTGTATGGTGTCTGCAGATAGAGTTGAAAGTACTTCACAAGATTAACTGAGTAAAATTCTCTACCCTCGACGTATAAACGCAACGTTGATGTGACATATTTGAGGGGTCTAGTTTCAAAACGCGACTTTTCCACCTTTGGTGAAAAATGAGATTCTGGATTCAGTAGGGTTGCAGTTATGCGTCGTTCTGTAAAACGAATTGTAACAAAACGCATTTTTTGTTTACTCCAAAGGGCTTCATAATAACGTGTTAATATCACAACGCGATCTTTCCATAATTCATTTCGTTGCAAAGTCCGATCTTAGATCGAACGAAATGAATTATGAAAAGATAACGGAAATTTTCGTACTAAATTGTTAACAATATCAAAGGTTATATCAGCACGTTTCATGTTTCGTTTACGCAGCAGTGTCGATAATGAGTATTGGTTGAGATACAGAGCTGTTGATAAAGAAGCACCGAAAGCCAATGAATTGGGTGAAAGGGAGTGTTACCTGCTGTGTGCGTTGCAAGTTACGTACCTGGTCAGGTTTCCATCATCAACAGATGAAGTCGATAAAACGTAATTTTGGCCTACTGGTCAATGTGCGGAAATAAATGTAACATTAAAAAAGTCGGTTTGTCTCGTAAAAATAAGATTTGCTTATATTGATCGTATCTAAAGTCTTATAAGACAATGTATATTTACTTGACTGATTGATTTATTTCAGTTCCATGAGACTCGAAATATACAATCATATTGTATCATGTATTTCTTGACAACATAAAACTTCACACTTTTGTATACTTTTACAATTTTTTGTATTAGAATTGCGCAGGAAAACCATTGGAATATGTATATTAATACGTGACAACGGGCAATAACTTCGCAAGTTTATTTAGCTTTCCTTTAAATCACGTGAGTTTCATGAATAAGGAGCCAGAAAAAAGTTCAACTGAAAAACACAATATAGTTTAGTTAATTAATAACAATCAATGGGCGTGTACCCAATCTGCAGAAATCGAAATTTTTTTCAGCATTAAACACAAAACATCAAATTCCAAATTTATTACACAAGTGTACAAACATTTTACTGAAGTACCGTTTTAACAATGCATTCACATTCAGTACTGTATTACTACTGAGTAAAGAAAACTTGCAACTTAACGTAACAAATGTATTTCTTTAATAAATTATGCTATTGAAAAGTGAATTAATTTCCACAACATGAATTCCCTTGGTTCACAGGTACACAAATATTCTTTAAAATGGAAAACTTCAGTATAACGAAATGACATTAGGAACACATACTAAACACGGAAAAACAAGAACTTTTAACAAATTTTTCAAAAAACATACACGATAATATGAATACAACTATGATAATTCTTCCGTATTTCTTATATCATTTCACAGAATATGTCTGTTTATTCTACCAATATCTGTGAATTGTATCTAATATTGTATTTCAAGTAACACTGAATAACTATGCTTAACCTACAAGCAAATATGTTTTTACATTTTATGTTCAATTTCTTATACAAACAATACTATTGGGTTTTTGCAAAAATAACGGGAGAAATTGAGTGCACGTCTTTCTCCCCCTGCATCGCACAGCTTCAGACGCGGTGCAGCTGCGGTGCGGGCGTCCCGCGATGAGCGGCGTCATGTCCGCTGGCAGTGGCGTATCCGCGAGTGGAGGCAGGGGCCGTCGTGGACGTACTTCAGACCTGCGGCAGCAGAACAATGCGTCGTCAGCACCGACACCGAAGCGGCGGCGTCAAACAGCAGGAAGTGGACGTCAGTTTTTGTTCAGAGTGCGTTTTAAGGAGCTTCTTTGTTTTATAATAGTGGATGATGTAAGAAAAAGCGCAGAAAGCCACGCGAACGAGTCCTAATTTTTTTTGTGGTGGTGGTGGTGGGGGGGGGAGTAAAGACTACGTTCAGCAGTTAAACAATAAAAATGTACCCGCTCGAGTCGAAAAGTGTTTCGTAAAATGGTAAAAATTAAACGTTTCTAGTGGGTTCATTCCGTATGTAAACGCGTATTGTAATTATGCGGGCTGATATAATTTTACAAATGTTTTAAAACCACTATTATGAAAGCAACATTTGTAACAGTTACGAGGAAGTAATATACATGTACTGGCAAGTATCAATATAAGATTATAGTTTTAGTGGAATGACACTAAACACCAACATTCATTACTTAGTTTTTATTACACTAATAATGAAATGCCAATGATTTATTAGAATAGTTTTTGATTGCCGTTCATTCCAAATGAATTAGTTTCAGAAGCAACAAATAGATTGAAACTAAAAGACGTCTATTTCTGATATTGCTGGGAGAAGTGAGGTTATTTATGGGTGGTCCCAAGTGAGTAGTATTGCGTAGCAGACACAAAGTGAAAGCTAGAGACGATGTCCTGACATTTAACACACAAGGTTGCGTACAGGTCAGAGATATTTGAATCTTCGTAATTCGCTATTAATCATTTTGTCATGTCCATTCCTGCAATTGTGATTCAATGTCTAATTTACGCACAGAAATAACACGAGCCTGTATCCAGAGTAATGAGTGCAGACCGTAACAAGTAGGGATGCGATATAGATAGTGATGTTAAAAATGAATGTTCTATAAAAATATCGATGTTTTGAACACTGATGTTTTCAAGTCTATGTTTTTTGAACAAGGATTTTTTGTGCTCGAAGTTTTTATGATTTTTCTGTTGTGTTCATGGATGAAAAATTCCTATAATCACAATTTGGTAAAAGTTGAAATAGGAAATAATAAACTGAGGTACCAATGGGGATTTGTGTGTTCGAATCACACGAACGTGGATTGCCCTTCCTTCGAGTAGACGATCTTCGCTGGAAATGTCCATGACACCCTGGGTATTCCCCTCGTCTTTCCTCGTATTTTTCTCATGGAGAGGCGTTTTTTTAAACTTAGTTTTCAGTTAAAATGTAAGTATAAATTAATATACGCGGTTACTGTCAACTTAAAGTTTGTTGAGCACGAATTTAATGTTAGAAGTTACTAAACGAGCTTTAAAACATGGATGTTTAAAACATTGATGGATTTTGGTCGATGTGTAATTAACATCGATGTTTTACTTTAGAACATCGATGTTGGAGAACATCTATGTCAATGGCACATCACTAGAAAGTAAACAATGGAGGGCACCTGAGCAATCGATTATTATGGCCTCCCCTTTTCGTTTTCTCCCAAACTAACCACTTTTCTCGTTAGAGCTGATCATTTTCTTTGTAATTAAAGTAGCTTCACGCAATTTAATTGAATAATTTTGTTCGATAATGAAGGGCCCAGGGGAACAAGTGGCTACCCCATATCGTCTTAGTTCTGATTGGTTCGTTGGTTGGTTAGTAATTCCGGGCGCGTCAACCCCTTAGGTCATTAGTCCAGTAAGTGTAGTGCATGTTTTCATCGGGAGATGGCTGTGATCTTCCCCGGCTGGATGGCTAGATCCGGCGCCGACCTACCGTCGACTAGCCGGGTTTCTCCCTAACCAGGACTCTCCCACCAGCGGGGCACTGCCCCAGCCGGGACAAGCGCTAAGCTCCAGATCGGTCTCCCGGAATATGTGGTAGTGTAGTGCATGTTAGTGTAAGTGTGTGTGTGTAAGGGGAGAGGATAGGACAAGGAAGAGGAAGGAAATATCGCGCGCGGTCCCTGGCCCGTTTGTTAGGGTACTGCTCCGGCATTTGCCTGGTGTTGATTGGCTAAAAACACGAAAAACTACCGATCAGACCAGGTGGCCGCTAGAATTCTCCTCCAGACAGCTACTGAATTCGACCTAGCTGAAAAGCTAGTGTCGAAAATCCTGCCGCCGTGAGAACTCGAACCTAGAACCTCCTGGTCAGAAGCGCTGCAGTGACATCAGTTGATGCACTGAGTTTCTGCTCCCGGTCATAGTTCTGAGATATTGAAGTTTTTGCCTGAACTTTCGAAATAACTTTGTATATTTTTAGACTTTTAACCACAGTACTCGTGCATATAATTACATACCGGATTTAAATAACATATTACGCTAAAATAATATTTGAAGTTTTTTTATTGCTAAGAACTCATTTTCATAAAAATGTGGGATGTTGTTCTACTGAGCCTTGTTCTACTGAGCCCTTTGTTAATGTTGCCCTTTGTAACATTTTACATTTTTTCTTCCTATGTGATCTTGTTGAAGAAGGAAAATATCAATATTGTAAGCAAAGTTTAATTCTTCAACTTGAAATAACAAAATTTCAGAAATAAAAAGAAATATATCGTTTTTCTTCACTCAGGTGCTCTTTACGTTCCGTGGCACATGTGGATGGTAATTACAGCTCTACTCCAGAGTGTGATGTCGGCAGGAGTATCTAGCTCAACATTGTCTTGTAAAGAAAATTACGAGTATGTATGTTTGTACTTGGCATTTTCGTTGGATTGTCAAACTTTGCCGGCTAGCTAATGGTGTCCTCCATGCCAAGTTTAATTCCCACGCTTGAATGGTAAGAGAGACTTGTGGCGAACATGAAGTATTCCCTTCAGTGTAACTAGCAAACTCTGCCTGCCTGAGGGTTTCTTTGTCACAAAGCTACAGAAACTGAGACAATTTCAAAGGAAATCTACAAGTCTAATTTTGTCCCGACCGGAAGTCAAACCCGTGATCACCCCGCGGGAAGTTATGCGATCACCGTGCGCACGTCATGAGCCATCCTAAAAGCCCAGAAAATTGTGCTGAATTTAAAATTGATTTTTTTATTTGTTGATATATACCTAATTAATTATAACTTATTCAATTTAAATCCCGAGTGACTCGTTACTCTAAAAAATTTGTAAAAGACTGTCCTTGTAAATATGTTTCGTTGGCTTCGGGAGAAAGCCCTCCCTCCCCCTTGTCCTCTTGGTTGCGCCGTTGAAGGTGAGAAAGAGAGGTCACAGCGTGACATGTCTCCTTTTTAAGATTAGCGTGAGATTCACAGGCGTTTCATACTTCTGCGTACTACATACTAGAGCATGACAGCGTGAATGTTGCTACGAATAGTTGTAGTGCAGCTTGAAAAGCTGTGTTCAGTCGTCAATTTCCCTACATTCCCAGCAATCTCTTAATGTGTATTCTGTGTACAATGTGTTACATAAAAGAGTCGTTCTCGTCGTCTTGAGAATTGTTTCTAAGCTTCATTCAAAGGACATTTGATAACCTAAAACGAATAAATCTGTTGATGATTAGCACGCATTACATAAACAAAAGACCGTGTATGGGTTCGATGATCTACAAAATTTCTGCGAAAAAGGGGCTAACAGATTAGATAGGCAAAACTGCTCCCAGAGTTAAAAAGAAGTTATGTTGAAAATCGTAATTGAAGAGTAAAAAAACAAGTTTTTCACCTGATTTAAATCAATTTACCCAAAGTACTGCGTATAAATGAAAACTAGTGGTGCTAATAAAGCACGTAGTTTCTCGCCTTTAGTAATGGTTATTTAATACTAGTTTTACCTTATCTCCGAATTAACACATCTCAGTCGTCATTTTTTGTAAAACTCATTACAAATACTGAAACATTAGGTGCGAAAACTAAATATTTTCAAGCAAATTTCACTACAAATTTGACCATTATAACTGCTTTTCATATAAGTAAATCATGTCACAACAATGAGATGTAATTCATAGAAATTCGCGAGTCGCAACGCGGAATGCCATTCATGCATTCCAATTTATTCCCTGAAAGCTAGAAAATTTTGTCTTATATTTCAATTAAATGTTAAATAATCTCTAAAGGATTAACGTATAAACAGATAATGTGAAGTATAAAAAAAAAGCTCGAATGTAAGAAACGAAGAAAGAAATATGAAATAATATACATATTCTAACATACGTAGCATCCAACTGCCTCAAAACACTTCTAAAATGACGTTAACGAGGCGCAGGATTTTTGGAAAGGGCTACTTAGTTTGAGGCCAAATTACTCAAAAAATACATTTTTCAAAAATTCAAAATGACGTTATTTGAAGATCTGTTCTTGATGAACACATTTCATTAAGGAAAACTGTCTCTTCACAATGTAGGATAAAGCCGAAATTTTTTTAATTTTTTAAAATTTTCAAAAAATTATAATTTCAGCGAACATGAGACCTGTACCATTATTGTAGGCGTCCTTTGCAATAACTAATATGTACATCTAATCAAAAAATGTTGTGCCGTTTTTAAGAAAACATGGTTTAAAGAAAATAAAAATTGCCTATTTATGACACAAAATCTCGAAAAAAATACTCATGTTTTGGAAAAATTGAATATGACATTATTTTTAAATATTTTATGAGCATATTTCATTAAAAAATTATCTTCATAATTGTAGTTTAGGAAGACGTAGAAAAAAATTTTTTTTTTTCAACTTTCGAAAAATCAAGGTTCTCAACGAACCTGAGACCTGAGTCATTCTCTTAAACGTTATTTACATTATCCAATAACAAAACTTAATCAAAAACATTAGAGCCAGTTTTTTGAAAATTTTGAAAATGTCCCAGGGGCTTCATGTAAAGTACCCCTCAAAATTAAAATATCGGTTTCAAATTCAAGAGACCGCGATATAATCCAGATCGATTGGGGAATATCAATTTTGGAAAAAATCGGAAGAACAGTTGAGCCGCTAGCGTTGTCCACAGAGTTTGTTTGTTTGTTAAATCAAAGTTCATGAATTAGACACAGTTAATGCCATATAATTATTATACATCTTGCTCAGATAGTTGTGTGCTAATGCACATTTACTTCGGACAAAGAAGTAAAAAGTGCGTTCATTCAACTTCACTGACAGAATTTCGTAAGTCATAATAGAGTAAAGTAGATTTTAAAAACATCGTAGGTCCGATTTTCAGTAAAACTTATAGAAATTTCTACAATTAAATAAGTTTGATTGTTTCAACCTCTCTTCCATAATCACATACTTGAAGATGGAGATATTTTCTTATTGAAATCTTTTCTTCAAATTCAGATATTTAAATAACGTTAAGTACGGTTTTTCAAAATGTATTTAGTTTCCGTGTCATTTTCAGAGAAATTTTCTTAAAAATCACACAAGATATTCTCAATAATCGGCTCCAATTTTTTGCTCGTAGAGAGCCATTGTATAGGTCCGATTTTCAATAAATCCTCTTGAATTTCCAAAAATTCAAAAGTTCAAGTTTCTTGAGGTCTTACACCTTCAATATTAAAGTAAGAATTCTTTCTCAAAACAATGTATTCTTCAGTATTAGATCTTGACATCATTTCATGTACATTTTTTTTTCAAATTGTCAGTGCCTATTTTTCGAGTAATTCTGATACATAGTTTGAGTTTTCTAGGTATGTCTGTTGTGCTAGTATGATAGATGTATTATACTACTTCACCGTTATCAAGTCCGCAAACGTAATGTATTGTGATAAGCCAAGAACCTGGGAATTAATTTTTAATGATAAAATCAACATTTAGTGTTGAAACGTGGCATCGTTTACAAAGAAAACGCGTTGATAGGACAACGGATCAACAAGGGCTTGATGTCATGCTTCCATGCTTGATGTCAGATCGTGATACAAATGGACACGGCCCCTGACACATGATGTGGAGAAAATGTGAAGAGGGCATTGGAGGGTCGTGATCGTCAGGAAGGACGCGTGCATTCATTCTCTAGAAATATTTCGTAGCGAGCACACCTTAGTGAGGTGCGATGGAGTTTTCAACATAGGCTAGGTTTTATATGGATTATAGTAAGCCGGGAATTATTTATTTGGAAGTTTGAGAGCTTGGTCTCGTGTAAATAGTGATATTAAAGGGTAATTGGGAATTTTGATTAATATAGTGGTGGAAGTTCAAATTAAATAAACTCCATTTTCGAGGAGACATACATCAGGGTAGCTTCGTAGATAGAAGGATTTTCCAATAATTAGATGAATATAGTCAGTCGTGTGTAGGTGTTTCATACGAAACACAGATAGGTAAAGTCGCGACCGTTAGATTTGTGGGAACATTAAATCGTAATCGTTGAGGATATTCTGAACATTTTTATTTAGGAAAGGACACGAAAATTGGTTCACCAAGGATCCCGAGGACTTCATTCTGCCGGCCAGTCGAGAAGGCAACAATCAAGATTACGAACATGATTGTGAACGTAAGCTTACGAACTATAATCAAACCCGCACGGTGTTTCAATGTTTAAAGTGAAGAGAAATTCACGTAAATTTTCCAGAATATGTAAAAATAATAAGAATAAATGTAGCATTTTTAGTACTGAAAAAGGCTGATAATTCATAGTAGTTGCCATCAATCTAATAATTGATACCAATTAATAGAACTTCCAGGAATCGTGGTTCTGTATAGAGTCACACGTCCACATGCAACAGATAAGGAGTGTATGTTGTATGTCGAACCCATGCTTAAAATTGGAAAGTAAAATTAATCATAATCGATTTCAATCAATTGAATTTTTCTTAAAATTATCATAGTAAATTATGGTGTAGTAATCTGTACCTTATTTCTCGACGGTGCACTTCTACGTGAAAATACTCGTTAATTATCTTTCTAAGATTTTAAAATACTCTCAACAAACAAATTATCAAATAATAATATCGTTAAAATGTTTAATTCATCAGTCATGTCAAAGAAAGATTAAGCTGAAGCATCAATCAAAAAAACCTGCTATAAGAATGAATGAGCCGCATATTTCAAATGATATACAGAACGATATCTTTAAAACTCCTAATCAGATAAGGGCCATTCATTGCCTTGATATCTAGATACAAATAGTATGTAGTCACGAAGTGCTCTCAATTCAATAATATCATCTTTGCTCAGGATTAGTCCTCTACACACCGTTCTAAGTTTTGTAGCCTGGTCCCTGTCTTCATTTATTTATTTATTGAAGATGACCGCTTTATTTATTCATTTATTTATTTATTGTAGGTCGCTTTATAACTTCTTCGCCATTAGCGACCTCAATTACATCAACAAAAAATTATTACAAACATATTTTAATTTCAAAATTGCACTAATATACTACAAAATTCTATTCAAAAATTTATAAAATGGACGCAATTCTGGAGAATATTGATAAATATCAATAATAAAACTCAAGGAAAAATGTTTACTTTTTGTAGACCAACTAAACCTTCTTCCCTAATTATCAACAATGTCAATATTCTTATGCCGACAATAATATACCAGTTAAACACTTAGGATTACATTTAGACCAACGTCTCGCTTGGAAATCACATATTCAAATTGTCACTAACAAATCCGATCACAAAAGTTCAAAATTGTTCCCTCTCTTTAATAGCAATCCAGAATTAAGAATAGATTGTGAAATTTCAATTTTTAAATATATTATTCGTCATTCACTTACATACGCTTGTCCTATTTGGCCGCATCTAGTACGAGTAACATCAAGAAAATACAAATTATACAAAATAAATTCCTAAAAAAAGTACTAAAAGCAGGTTGGTTCATTTCAAATAAATCCATAGAGAGCTTCAAATTGGCTCTATTAAAACCTTTATAATTAAACAAACTCAAAATTCCTTTAATACATTACCACTTTCTCCTGCATCTCAACACTTTACACTAAGCCAAAATTATTCTTTTCTTCGTATTCGTTCGCACTTTCCCAAATAGATTGTTCGCCCTCCCTAAATGTAAATTTTTATTTTATTTCATTAAATATCTTGTAAACTTAACCTTTAATTATTTTTTCTAACGTTTATTATACCCTCACACATGTCAATAACTTTTTTTTAATGCATTTACTTATTTACTTTACATATTTTTAAAATTCTGACATCTCTGAAGATTCTGAAAGCTCTGACATATTCCCACAATGTTCAATGTAAAATTGAATGTCATTAAACGGGTAATAAATGATATTTTTTGAAAACAACATATTTTACTATAATATTAATAGTATTTTTATATTTCGTATAAAATTAACGTCATGGACTACGGGACTGGATTTTTTGTCTTCTACAGGAGGCGCTGGTCCAGATAAGACTGGGAACCTATGGCTTAGAAAAACCGTGAAAGACTATACCAGTGAGAGCAGCTGGCCGCCAGGATTCTCCCCCGGACAGCAGTTAAATTCGACCTAGCTGTCTACTTTATGTGGCATTTCTGTCCCCTTCTCCACCATTCCTCAGATGAGTACCGGCTTAGGTGGCTCAGGGCATCAATTGATATCACTGCAATGCGTTTGACCGCGAGGTTTTATGGTGGCAGGATTCAAATCCCAATGGAAGAAGGATTTTCGACATTAGTTAGAGCTGAGTCGAATTCTGATGCTGTCTCGAAGAGAATTCCAGCGCCCTTCTGCTCCGATCGGTAGTTTTTCGAAGTTTCTCCTATCAACACCACGCGAATCCCGTTGGAGTTCTATAAGAAACGGACAACGGACCTCGCACGATCTTTCCTTCCTCTTTCTTGTCCGATCTTCATCACATACTTACATACATTCACACTTACACGCACATTAGAGTTTGACCCGTCTAGAGCGGTGCCCGGCTGAGGGGAAATAACTGTTGGGGAAAACATTGCAAGTAGCCTAGAAGATTGGCGCTAGATCTCAATATCCAGCGGCAAAGATCACAGCCACGTCCCGAGGAAGAAACATGCACTACACTTACAGGAATAATGACACTAGCATTTGACGCGCCAGCAATCACGTAGTCAGTCAATGAAAATCTTCGAGACAGCGGCTGCATAGGACCTATACTCCGATTTAAACATAGCTGCACTTCAAGGTCACGAGCTGGACGGAGAGAGGGACATTCATTCAATTGCGAGCTTCATTAGGACTTTAATTTTGTGTATTGGATCTCCCGATTGGATAATAACCTCTCCTTCCAGCTCGTGACCTTGAAGTGCAGCTATGTTTAAATCGGAGTATAGCTGACTAGCTAGCGTGGCTGCTAGAAATTACCTGCATAACCTGGAAACGTCAATGAAATTCGTCCTAGAAAACGAGTGGCCATGCTGGTATTCTTGAAAGTGAGTAATATATTGTATCTTGACCTACTATTTAGATGTTTACTTGATTTCTTTGTTATACGATTTTCTCGATATACTATTTAGTTCTATAAAAATAAACAGTTTGCTCTGAAACATTCCCGATATCCTGAATTCCATTATTATCCTTGTGGCAACCCTGAGTTAGTGCAAATACTATAGAGACAATACGGGTCTCTATATTATTTGCGATATATCGAGAAACACTGAATCAAGCTCCATCTAGTGGCAGAACCTGGTGAAAACTCGTACAGTGTTTAGTGCTCTGTTGGTGTTTGTTTTCTGCTGGATTTCTTTTAATTTTAGCGTGTTTCTGGTAGATTTCTGGAAAATGCTGAGTCCTATCTATGTGGCTAGTTGTGTAGCACCTTGCCACATGATTGTTGTAGGAATGCTTTATCGAATGTGGATGAAAAGCATAAATTAAGAAACTCGCATATTGTGATTAAACAGTAGGTGAATGCCACCGTTTTCTATTCAAATTAATTGGCTATTAGTTTGTTTTCTAAGATTAAATATTTTTTCAAAAAATAATGGTTTACGTCAAAGTAAACTTGACGTTAAATAACAATTAATGCAAATCATTAATATTCAACTGGAGAATATGTTATGTAAGGAGTACACTAAGCTGTATGTAAGCAGAGGTATGATGTTTTTAAAGAAAGTAAATTAAAAAAGACCAAATGTATCACTGAAAAAATTAAGTCAGGTGGAATCTTGCATATGTAACCACTTTATTCTTCGGATAAATAAACCATCACTTTTGTACATTATTTTTTACCTTAATTTGAGCCCCTCAATATAATTAAATCACAAAGAGAGTAGGTAAAAATTAGTCTCATTTCGTAAGGTCGATTTAAAAAAAAAGTATTTCTTCTGTAAGAATCCCATTGACGTTTCTATTTGACGCTGAATTACCAGGTTCAGACAATAGGAGCGCTAGTGGGAACTTGTTTCCATCGGTTTCATGGAATAACGGGGAACTGTACCTGTATTGTCTTTATAGTACTTAGTCCGGTATACACGGTACAGTTTTCGTGCAGATTGGACGTACAGAAAACGTGCAGTCTAGACCACGTTTTCTATATGAGCATGTTCATAATTTTTCATGCAGAAAGCCTACAGTTTGACCCAATCGCCTCTAATTGCAGAATCGTTCACTAGCGGTAATCGGCCATTTCAATTTTGTGGTTAGGTATGTCTAAGTGGGATTGTGTGAAGTGATATATTGTGATAAATAGGGCCCGGATAGTTGTGTAATGACATATTTTCCTAATATAACTCTGTCAAGTCGAATCAACGATATTTTCACGTTTCATAACGGTTAATGCCAAGAACCGTCGACGTTTTAGAACAGAAGGACAAATAAATATGTGTTGACAGAAAGAAAACTTCTGTCAACAGTTATTTATTTTAAAATGTATTATAAATTATTCACTATAAACTGTTAAAATATACAACTAAAATCCAGGTCTATAGAGGGCTATAAGATGTAGCCGAAACGTCATGTAATCAAAAATACTATATGTAATCAATATACACTATAATAAATTGCTCTTGAATGCCCAAAATTCAAAGTGGAACTGGTTGTACTACTGTATGAGTATCGTGGGCTCACCTGCGTTGTGCGTGGCGGCGGCGCAGAGCAGCGCGGCGGCCGTGACGTAGCTGCGGCCGTCGGAGCCGCACACGGGGGCGCCGGTGCCGGCGAGCAGGGGCCGCGTGGCGCACGGGTCGTCCTCGGGCCCGCACGCGCCGCCGTGGCGCGCGAACAGGTCTGCGCCACACAAGCATAAGTATAACAATATACTTGTTAACAATATACAGTTCTGTCGACCGCCATGTTGCATGGAGAGCGAATAATGTTGAGAAATGGTTTGAAAGTAGTACAACGTTTTCAACAGTAACCAACCAAAAATAACGCGATGGTGTACAAGATGCAATATTTCAAAGAAATGTTCCACAAATCTGTTCCAATGTCTTGTAACGCGGTAATAATTTTGGTATCTGGCTGGATTTAAAATTCCCGCTAATATTGTGACGTAAACTGGTGTTTGAAGCTAATTGACTGAAGTTGGACACGATGTGCAAGGAACCCCCCCCCCTGGATTGTGTTAGTTCGTCTATCAACTTATTTCGTCTGTCATTGGTTCATTTCTTATTTCTGACATAAGCATAAGCACAGAAGCTTGAAGCTTGCAAGCTATTAAGTTAACGTCTTACGTGTTATGTTTATGCGAACACATTGGGAATGAGTCCGCTAATGGACAAAGTTGAAACTTTTATGTTAATGCCATATTTATGTTTATGTTTGCATTGTCATTGAGCCTTTACGCATTGCAGACAGTGCCGGAGTTAGAAGGGGACCGGGAGGCTTTTTCCCGATTTTAGGGGTGACACCAATTAGAGAATTTTATAGTCGGAGTTGTTTAATTTTAATTATTTATTTAAAAATTATATGTAAATATAATTTAGATGAACTGAATGGGAAAACCCCAGAACGGTTTCACTGACATTTTATAAATTCTGAGAAAAATGTGTTTATATTAGACTATATTTAAGTGCCAAGATAATTTTGTGGTTTAAATGTACAATTAAAATGCCGTGGTTTTAATGATAAAACAAGGCACCACGACTTTACAGTGGCATTGAACATCATCAACAGTTTTCTCAGAATTTATAAAATGTCCCGTTCAACCCACTCAAGTATTATCTATATACTATACACATCTATAAATCAGTATGTACGTACGTAGATAAACTATTACCTAGGTAGATAGATGGATAGATAAACTACTCAGTAATATATATTTTTATATTTAATTTATGGGGGGATTTATTTAATTTTGCCCCGGGTGACACCTACTGAAACTACGCCCGATTGCAGGCGCGGGAGACACGCCACTAAGGCACTCATAACTAGAGCTCGAATTTTACGATAAATGCCTATAGTTCCTTTTAGAGAGTTATGGAAAATAATTGCAGATGTTTACGAATTATTAAAAAATATATCTTCTGTGCCTAAAATGACCTAGGAGGGCGGTTCATGCCTATTTTAATATTTTTGCCTAAAACCGCCAAGAACAAGTAATTTACAGGAATTATGATATTTTAAGTACTATTTTTTTAAAATTTGTTATACCGAAACGCATATACTTTCCTGATTTCCTCGAAACGCCAACATTCCTTGACAGAATGCGCAATGAAATTCGCACCTAAATCTCTCACCCAATTCACCGAACATTAGGAGTCCACCAGAGGAAGTTTAGGAGTCCTTCCATAAAGAGGAAGTTTCAAGCTCGTCTTCTATCAGCAAGCACATTTTAGGCAATTGCACCCATTTCCGGTACAACTGCGCTGTTGACAGGTTGAGAATGAAAAGTGTGAGAGAATGAATGAAATGAAAAGGAACGAAAATCAATAAAATAATATGCTTGTAGTCTCTCTCATCAATGTAAAAATATCTTTAATTTTTTGCTATTCAAGCGTTGCATTATCGAACAACTTTTTTTCGTCTTACATAAAGAACTGTGAATTGTTGTACTATGTATCCCTATAAACTGCGCTACGTTTTAGCAGTATTCGTGAAGACCGATTTCTCAATTAACAAATTTTTCGTTTTGCTTCAATTGTATCCCAATTTTTTTAACTAAGAATTATCCCGAGAGCTTCGACTCACTATAAGCACAATTTTCTGAACGATATGAAGACGAGAAATCGTCATGAAAATGCTGTACAGAAACTAAGCGTTTATCGGAAAAATGCCATAAGAAACATTTCTTCATCCAGCTGAGTGCAATACGATTGTATATTTTTACCATTTGAAACGACTCATCCTGCATTAGGGTTATTTCCTGTCCCATCGCAAGCACGTCATTTCTTCCAAGAATACGGAAATGTTTATAGGGTCAGTCAGATAATAATAAACACTTAATTTTGGACTTTACATGTTAAACTTACCACTCTGAAGCCAGTTATAATGAATATATTAACGTCTGTTGTATTGTTTATTTTATTTTAATGGTTTCTTGACCTTTCATGAACAATTAGCATTTTGATTCAAAAATGTCAATGGTATAAAAACTGGTCAAGTCGTTAACATCGTCCGGTCAAATAGAATGTCACAAGTAGTTTTTATTAAGGTCAAGAAATCATTACAGTAAAATAAACTCGGGAGTCAGATTTATTCAGATTCCGCATTTAATATTCAGTTTTCTTGCCGAATGACAAGAAAATGCCTATCTGAATTTGTTAGCCATGCACCCTGGTGAAATGTGCAGTGAAACACGAGTTCCTGGTATTTTGAGGCCTTTTAAATACGTGAAGCGTTTAATTCCTTTCCTCAGATGTAATTGTAAGTCACGTGAGTGATTTTCTCTAAAAAAACAATATCTCTATAGCTTTCGATATCAATATCTCTCAATATACTGCTTTAACGAATAATAAGTGTATCTACATATTAGTGGTCAACAAATCAAATGATTTCCCAGGGTAATTCGTATCTCCTGGGAATCTTTCATCATTGTTCTCTTTTGTAAGGTGCACTTGCCCACATCCTGTTTTTGTTTAGCTGACCATCGCGTAATCTGTCAAACGCTTAAAATCCTTCATTACCGACATAATACTTCACGCGCAATTTGCTCTCCAGTTAAACATGATTCAAGAGTAAATTATTCAAGTTCTGGTTTATTTTGACAATCTTATGACTTCCCAATTTCGGGAACGTACGTTTCAGAAATGACATGAATGTTTCAGGCTGTGGTCATAGACATTTTAAGGAAGGTTATTCTCAAGCTTATTGTCAAGTGCCTACAGTAACAAATGGATAACATGATGTAAACAGAGGAACTTATATGATATTAATTAGGAGATACAGGTAAAATATATTAATGGGGGCTTTTAACGCATCTTTTTTTTCTTCTATTTTTACAAATAAAAAAATTGACAATTAACAATTAGCAATTTTTACTTTCTCACACTAACGTAAGAGAAAGTATTGTAATTGTGCGGCGGAAAACAGTGAATTTTCGACACAAAAACTCTAATTGCCGGGCCCTATTAATGAAAAAGTAGATAAATTCAGTTGATAAATATAGAAAAAAAGTCCTCTAATACGTGATGTATCCAGAATCCACGTTTTGTGCGTCCTTCATACCGAAAAATCGATTGACTGCAAAACGTCTGTCTCTCCGTCCGTCTCTGTCTGTCTGTGCACAACGTTAGCGCATAAACCGTTCAGCCGATTTTCTCCAAAATTGATATTCCCAATCGTTCTGGCTGATGTCGCGGTCCCTGGAATTTAAAACCGATATATTAATTTTGTAGGGTACTTTACATGTAACCCCTGAGACATTTTCAAAATTTTCAAAAAATGGCCCCAAATTTTTTGATTAAACTTTGTTGTTGAATAGCGCGAAGGACGTTCCAGAGAATGGTGCAGGTCTCATTTTCGTTGAAATCCCCGATTTTTCGAAAATCGAGAAAAAAATTTAACTACAAAATTGAAGATAGAGATGTTTGCTTCAGACAAAGTCTGATGTAATAAATTATCTCTTTTAAAAAGGTCATGTACAATTTTTTGAAATAAACAGTGAGTTTTACGCAAATTGCACTTGAAAATTATTCAATTTTCCCCCCAAAACCGCTTCATTTTTTTTAAAATTTTATCCCCAAATGTAATAATTCATAGTGTTCAAGTCGAGCTTGCGGCCGCAAACTACACTTGCTAAATGAGCGGTAAAATTGTATTCTCTATTCCCGTCCTAATCAGTTTCGCCACGCATTTACAAGTACTTGGCCGGACGCTCTTGAAGTAATAGGTGAATATTTCTGAAACCGATCTGCGGCGTTCCCTGACAGTTTGTACGAGAGTCAAAATTAACCGGCAACGCTGGGATCCTTAGGGTGACAAATACAGAATGATTCAGTCCTCATTGCTAATACGCCGGACCTTATCCCATATAATGTACATGCTAAAATGGATACTCTTCGTCGTTTAGTTTTGTAAATTATTAACGTTAAACTCTGAACTACGCGTTTGTGCTCGAATAACACGGGCTACGGCAAGTGAGCAACCGGCTTCACCTCGCGTTCGGGCTCACCACTTCTCTGGAAAACTCCATTGCTAATACCATCCGCGGAGCCTCGGAAGCGAGCACAAGGCAAATAGCGCGCGAAGTCAAGGCACCACAGTCCCTCGTATGGCGAACAATTCATGCCGAGAAATTACAACTTTTCCCTTTCCGGCGGGTGCAGCATTTGCGCAGTAGACATAACGTCTTTTTCAATTCTCTAGTCATTTCCTGTACAAATGCAAAGAAAAACAGGAATTTCGTTCTTTGATCAGATGAAGGGTATTAAACAAGAATTGGCACAATTAATGTGTACAATCTGCGTGTGAGGGCCGAGGAAAATCCTCATGTTGCAGGTAGTATAGCTCATCAAGGGCGATTTTCTGTAAAAGTGTATTTTGGCATTGTGGATGAGTTTATCTTCGGTCCGCATTAGTTACCCGAGCGTTTAAGATGCGTTCAATATCTAAATTTTATACCTTAGATACTCCCAACGCTTTTGGAGCTGAAGGTTAATGAAAGATCACGTTTATGCCACTAAAGTCGAAGATCGTCATCACCTTCGGCGCATTGAAAGCATGGCGGTAGATATAAAGGTACAATACATTTTGAACACTTGTAGAACCCCTGATACACGAAGTGAAAATGCAAAATTTTGGCTTATAAGAAAATATGATAATATATCCTAAATCACACTTAAGTAATAGTTTTTTCTCTCTCTTTTCACAGTCGTTAGAAAAGTTGGCAATAGGAACAAATGGGAACAATATTTAATTAAATGTTTGGGCTACATTTTTTGGCAAAATATAATCAACGACGAAATCCTTTTTTCAAAATTTTGCATAGAATTTACACTATTTCCTTTTGCACTCGTGAATAACTTAGTGTATTCTATCACCAGCTCCTGTACGAGCAACGAGGACTGAATCACCTGTATACAAAATAATTCACAGAATGAATTACATAAATTCAAAGTAAAACAATTCATAAGAAAAAAATCTCATTCAAAGACCCAGTCATGTTTCGTACCACCATGTCAGCCTTGTTTTTTCTCCAATTCTCTATTCTTAAATTTGATTCACTTCACGACATATATTTGTTAATTACATTACATCAGCCGACCTGGATGGCCGAGGCGGTTAACAGCGTGTCTGACCTCAGTACTTAACGGATTCGAGCCCCCTTTGGGCATGCCCCTTGTCCCTCATGAACGTGTTGTCGCGAAGAGCCTCGCGTTCACCTGATCCCAGATCAGAGAAGCCCGCCAGTGTATTGGTGTCTAGTGTACGGTCGAATATGCGTTCCATCGGGACGTGAAGGGTAACGGGCTGTCTACCGGGTAATAGCTCTAGGGGAAAACCATTACATCATAAACTTCCCTTTATAATAAAATTTTACATTTCTGTGCACATAACTTGAATATTTTATTCATTTCAGATCAACGAAATTCATTAAGTAATTTACAATAATTATTTTCGAGCATGATGTAGTGAAAAAGATCTCCCGCGCGAGATAATAGTGCGGGAAATGGCATATCTCCCGTTTCACCCATAAGGCCAAAAAAATTGCCGTTGTCCAGGGTGCTCTAGCATCTGAATTATTCGTCAAAATATCAAAACTAAAATGATCACTTTTTAAGTAATGTTGTCTACGTGGATTGTGAGTATAACGATGTTTTCCATTAAGAACATATTTTTCGAGATATATGCAAAAATTGAAAGGAACTTTTAGAGTTTTGCAATTTTCTCTATGACATTTCTCGAGGTGTCAAAACTCAAATTCGAATTTAGCATCCCAAACAAATTTATAAAACCAGCGAGAAAAAACTTCCATTATTCCCCCTAATCAGCATTTGATTGGACTGGTCAAAATTAATACATTTATGTACTGTTAGATCTGCAACAGCCCGCACTTTCCCACATTATTTGTAACGGCTCCACAATATTATATTGCTACAGGAACTTGCAAAAGTGTTTCCAAAAAGCAATTTTTTTTCCGCGCTAAGACTCAAACTCAGGTCCATGGCGTTTACCTTTACAGCTATATCACGCTGTCACTTTGCTATGATCACCTAGACCAGGGCCGCCCAGCCGAACCGAAAAAAGTTACTAAATACGCTAACAACGGTAATGACAGTAATGAGATTAAAATTAAAAAATCATGCTAATAGCAAATCAATTATTTTTTCTTCTTGCATTTCATATTGTGATCTGTAATGCTACTTCTCTTTCGAGATTTACAAATTTTCAAAGAAAAAATACCGCACACGTAGTACAAACATACTTAACAACCAAACAGCATTTCGATGCAGTTTTGGAAAACGTTTTTGAGTGACGAGAAAATTCTAATAAATGTATCTTTTGTTTGAAATGTTTTTCTTAATTCAGAGTCACACTGCAAATCAGTTATTTCTAATTAAAAATCACAAGGAAAAAACCTATATCATGAAAAACGTTGTACCAAATGTATTAAATTCTAGTTGTGAAGCAAACAAATCCTTAAATCGGATGTCAAATTCCGAACTCAGTGTTCCGAATACATTTACACATTCTCCAAAATTCGATGTTTCGTGAATGTTTCACACTGAAGCTAATTTTGAGAAGAATTAGTTGAATTTTGAGAAGATCTTCTTTTCCAAAGGGACAGTTTTAAAATAAATTAAACTAACCTCTTTTTTATTGTGTTATTTTACTGTTAAAACAATATAGGAACATCAAAATATATTCAAAACGTACTTCTTGGAACTCCTTGTTTTTCAAAACTCTGCAAACTTCCTTACGTTCGTCTTTAGAGTACTTGTCATATTACGCATCATGATTAACCATATAATGTTGCAAACTAAATTTCGTATGATTGAGCACGTTTTTGCAAACGAAACATTTGGCATAGCTGCCGCTATCTGCGAAAAGATACTTTTCTTCCCATGCTCTATTGAAATTGGCAGTGAGGACGCTTTGGTTTGCGAAGTGCTCGCGTCGACTTCCATATTTCGGGGTTCCCTGTAGTTATCGCGCCACTGTGACAGAGGTTATCGCAAGCCGTGCAACGCTCGCGCTCCGGTGTCGAGCTCTCGGTGTACTCGATGTACGCTCTCCGGTGTCGCGTAGTTTTGAAGTGTTAAATTTTTGCAATTTTCGAAAATACAGAGAGTTGTATATAAGTGAGACTTTCACCAATTGTTTTCTCTCCTTTTAAAACATACGAAAAGAAAATTTTAAGAAAAAAATTGGAATCGTTTTTGAGACAATAGTTTAAAAAATTAAATTGCTCACATTTCACGCAAAATCCTGCAAGAATTACTCATTTTTAAAAACCGTACATGGCCTTATTTCAAGAACTGTCTTTGGACATGATTACGTTAGCCACAAGAACATCGACGCGGCTTGTCCCGGATAACCAAGAAACATGTCTTTGGACATTTTTCAATAAGGAAAAATCTCTATCTTCAAGATTGTACTTGTAGGAAGACGCCGAAAAAAATTTCAACTTTTGCAATTTCCAAAAATAAGGGAATTCAATGAAAATGTGACCTGGCGCCATTCTGTTAAGCGTCTTTTACACCATCCGAGGACAAAGTTTAATACAAAATTTTGGAGCCTCGGGCTAGGACGGAAACGGGAACGCCATATTCGAGCGCTTCGCAATAAACACAAACGGTAAGATGAATAGCGCTTTGGATAGCAGGAATAGCAGATGAATAGCAGGAAAAAAGAGAACTTCAAGAAACAGTTGCCGAAGCCAATACACTTCTATCTACTCTGAACTGTTCACTCTTTGATTTGCCATGTCTATTGAGTGGACGTGGGCTGCTATGAATAATAAACAATTGAAGAAGTAAAAATGTAAAAGAAACAAAATACTAAGAATGAAAAATGCAAAAACTACTACGAAATTACGGAAAATACAACTAACAAAACTTTTATCAAAAACAAAAAAATTCCAATGTACTTTTACGAAGTATATATTTTAGAGGACTAAATATTTTAGGGGATTTAGGGGAGGAAAATATTTTAGAGGATTTTAATTCTATGTATTAATTTCATGAGAAAACTAATTAAACTATAATTACCAAAAGTATTAATACAACTTAACAATGACTAGCAAAACATACCTCAAACCATCATACCTCAAACCTCATACCTTTTCAAATCCACGCTCTATCTGTCTACTGTCATCGCTCCGGTCGAGTGTCGTTCGCAAGTCGCGTGCTCGGTCAGCTGGAAAAAGTTTGCTGCACTTTCATTAGGGAAAGGCTTCCCGCTCCCGGGCCAAGATAAATGTTGACCATCCTTCCCGTTCCCATCAAGCTTCGCGCTCCCGTTGTGTAATGAACACCTGCCTACGACGTCCGTCTTTCAACTTTCTGTACGTTTCCGTTTGCGGTGCCATCCCCGTTCGCGTTGCCGTTCCCATTCGCGTTAGCGTTTTGCGTTTTCCCGTTCGCGTTTTTGCGTTGCCGTTCCCGTTCGCGTTTTGCGTTTTCCCGTTCGCGTTTTTGCGTTGCCGTTCCCGTTCGTTGTTCGTTACGTGCTGTTTCCCTTGCGCGCTGTTGTGGATCGTTCTGTAGTTCGTGGCTTACGCTTGTTGGTGCGCGCGGCGCAGGCCAGGTGGTCGGCGCTGGCGTAGGTGCGGCCGTCGGCGCCGCACGTTGGCAGCTGCGAGGGGGTGCGCGCGCCCTGCGGGTCGGCCTCCACCGCCGCGCACCGCAGCGCCGCCTCCGCGCCGCACCGCCCCGAGTGCGCCACGCGCACGTCTGCAACATACACACACACAATTGCACTCCACTCCACTCATTGATTATTTCGTGTGCTAGAACATTATGTCAACTGATGTCACAGCAGTGCCTCTGACTAGGTGGTCTTAAGTTCGAGGGCTGACGGTGGCAGGATTTTCGTCACTAGCTTTTCAGCTAGGTCGAATTCAGTCGCTGTCTGGAGGAGAATTCTAGCGGCCGGCTGCCCTGATCGGTAGTTTTCTGTGGTTTCTCCAATCAACACAAGGGACATGCCGGAGCAGTAACCTAACAAACGCACCATGGACCGCGCGCGATCTTTCCTTCCTCTTCCTTGTACTATCCTCACCTCCCCCACACATACTAGCATGCACTACCCTACCACACGTGCCAGGAGACCGGTCAGGGAATTAGAACTTGCCCCGGCTGGGGCGGTGCCCCGCTGCTGGGACATGCCAGGATGGAGAAACCCCCACTAGTCGACAGTAGGTCGGCGCCAGATGTTACCATCCAGTGGAGGAAGACCGCCACCGCTCCATGAAAAAGTGTAGTCTCGTAAGTGCAATACACTTACGAGACTAATGACCTCAGTAGATGACGTGCCCGGAATCAATAAATCAATCAATCTAGTACATTATGAAACGATATAATGATGTGTATTAACACACGAGTGTGATACTACCATGCGAGTGAGTATCGTTAACTTCACGCGAGTGTGTTAATACCCATTATTTCTATTTACTTTACTAAGGTTAAATTTCTTGGTATTACTTAAAGGACTACCTTTTTTGATATTTTTTAATTCTTGGAAGGTTCTTTGACTTTTAAGGCAGACATTCATATCATATCAACTGTTATTAATATAAAAATAATAAATAAAATAATAAAAAATAGGTAGAAATGTATGTAAAAAGATGTAAAAATATGAATAAAACTACGGGGCGGGTTTTAATGAAATTTCATTTTTTCTTTTCACTTTAGAACAATGCCGTTTAGTGTAGAAATTCATATTATGTTATGACAAAAGAAAAGAGCCATTTTTATAGATCATTATTATGCATTATTCGTCGATTTCGCCTAATAAATCATTTTCTACTCTTTGCTGTCATTTTTTAATGAATTTTTTGCTGGTTTTATCGATTCTAATATAATTTTAATGGTACTTCTTTGAAATAATATTTTAGAGATGCAAGAAATGTTCTCCATAGAATTCCTGAGTAGTCTTTTCGAATTCTTCTCTCAGGAAGTGTAATGTCAGCTGTTGTGATTATGTAATCTAAGGTACCTGCAACACCTATCAATCACAGCCATTGTCGGTTTGGGGCGATCTAGGGTGAACTTAAGACAGAGATTTCCTGGTAAAGAACAGTCCTCACCAAAAGTTTGCAAGGAGTTCATTTGAACGAATAGAAGAAGTCGATTACATCAGTATCAAATCCAACAGCTTGATATGTCCACCCGAATTGGTTTTGTTCTCTTTTTTACGTCAGTTTCTTTGTTTTTAGGGCATTCTTAAAACATTTTAAGAGCATTTCAATGATCATTTAGGACAATGTTTTAGGTTATGAAAATCCGCCCCCTATTGAAAATAGTGTCCAAACAATTTGGATGAAATCTAGAAAGCGTCCAGCAGCGTCCTTTTCATCTTCACGCAAAATTTGATCACATATCTTTGAACCAAAGATTTCTCCTTCATAAGTGCGACGCGACTACTATACAGGAGCTTACCGGGAGCGGTAGCTCAGTGCATCAACTGATGTCACTGCAGCGCCTCTGACCGGGAGGTCCTAGGTTCGAGTCCTGGCAGCGGCAGGATTTTCGACACTAGCTTTTCAGCTAGGTCGAATTCAGTCTCTGTCTGGAGGAGAATTCTAGCGGCTGGCTGCTCTAATCGGAAGTTTTCCGTGGTTACTCCAATCAACACCAGGCAAATGCCGGAGCAGTACCGTACCAAACGGGCCACGGACCGCGCGCGATATTTCCTTCCTCTTCCTTGTCCTATCCTCTTCCATTACTCACAATTACACTAATATGCACTACACTACCACATATTCCGGGAGATCGGTCGGGAGCTTAGAGCTTGTCCCTGCTGGGGCTGTGCCCCGCTAGTGGAAGAGTCCTGGTTAGGGGGAAACCTCACTAGCCGACGGTAGGTCGGCGCCGGATCTCGCCATCCAGCGGTGGAAGATCACCGCCATCTCCCGCGAAAAAACATGCACTTCGCTTACGGGAATAATGTCCAAAGCCGTTGACACGCCCGGAAACACGAAAAAATCAATCAATCTATACAGGAGCTTACAAGGGGACACGTTCTGACCTTCCCAGGACAAAGAGACAACTGAGCTTGACACCCTTGGAAAGCTAAACCTCTCCTTACCATATGGAAACAAGTCTGAACGCTCTCCGACTGATAGTCGCGCCAGAAAAAAATGCGACGCGTTACTTTTAAGACAAACCTTGTATTTCATCAATCACGAATAGTCATGTGAAGAAGTCATACGACACCGAATAAATGTAGAGACATTACTCATCAAAGGTTGGTCATCAAAGATTGGATGGAAAATAAAAACAAATTTTTCAACGAACGGAGTGAAATTTTAAATTATCAGAGAGAAAAAAAGAAAAAATAATGAAGCTGTAGATGAAGATTTCTTGAGAAAATCCTCCAAAGTATCCTCACTTGAACACACCAACAATGAAAAAAATAAAAGAACTTCCAAGACACCATTCTCACCCATATTGAGGGCAAACAATTTACTTGGAATGGTCATATTAATAGAATGAGAGATGAAAGGATAACGAAAAATATTTTTCTTTACCAGTCATTTAAACGGAGAAGGAGGGATAGGGCCGAGGGTAACTTGTATTGAGAGAATAGAAAGAGGGAAAGGACGCTAAGGATGCTGAAATGCGGGATGCAAGAATCCCTGTCTCATGATGATAATGATGATGATGATATTCACGCTTATGAGAGGAATGGAAGCATGCCTTACATTAGAATTCTGGTCGAATCAGTCAGACGTTAGGTGATAACAATGTATACATTATAATCCAGAGACACCATCCAGAGAAACCCACATTTTTCTTGGCGCAGTTGAGTACAAAGGAATAACGATGAGAAAACAAACAAGTAATCTTCAGCTTTTGAGTTAATAATTCCCCTATCTCGATTAGGCTTTTGTCCAATTTCTCTGATTCACTGAGTGAATGCTGAAAACGCCCCGTGTTTTTCTTCTGGAATAAATGAAGCTTCACTACACACACATTTTGTTGAGCTCTTCTTTTGCTAGTTGTGACAGAAGTAGAGAAATGGGAATGGGATTACTATTTTTTATAAATACTATCAACTCAATTCCATTCTTCGTTTACTAATGCAAACAATTTTCTACAACTCATGAACGAAAATGTCTATTTTCAAATATTTCTAACCACGCCTTTTTGGTTCATTTATTCGTCATTCAACTATTTAAGGTTAATGTGTGGGGAAAAGATTCCAGATCTCAAATACCCCTGCGCAGACAGGGAGCGGTGGTTCAGTGCATCAACTGATGTTACTGCAGTAGCTCTGACCGGGAGGTCCTAGGTTCGAGTCCCGACGGCGGCAGGATTTTCAACACTAGCTTTTCAGCTAGGTCGAATTCAGTCGCTGTCTGGAGGAGAATTCTACTGACCGGCTGCTCTGATCGGTTGTTTTCCGTGGTTTCTCCGATCAACACCAGGCGAATGCCGGAGCAGTACCCAAACAAACGGGCGCGATTTTTCCTTCCTCTTCCTTGTGCTATCCTCACCCCTTACACACACACTTATACTAACATGCACTGCACTACCACACATGCCGGGAGACCGGTGGGGGACTTCGAACTTGTCCTGGCGAGGACTGTGTCCGGCTGGTGGGAGATACCTGGTTGGAGAAAACCCAGCTAGTCGACAGTAGGTCAGCACCGGAACTCGCCATCCAGTGGGGGAAGATCACCACCACCTCCCGAAGAAAAAGCATGTACTACGCCTTCGGGACTAATGACCTCCGTAGTTGACGCGCCCGGAATCACTAACAATCAATCAATCATACACCTGCGCAGATTGTACTTCTCCCCCGTACGTCTCAAACAGATTTTTATTGTTCAAATCAAGTCAAACCCAATGAATGCCGCGCGTCCGCGTGCGTGTACTCACCGGGGCGGTAGCACTGCATGACGAAGAGGTTGGGGTAGGTGACGTTGTCGTGGCCGCACAGGGGCCGCCACTCGTGCCGCGTGCGTGCCAGCGTGCACGCCACGTGGCGCGACGTCGCCGCACGCCGCGCCTCCGCCTCCGCGCACGCGCCGTCGTGCAGCACGTCCAGCTCTGCGCACGCGCACGCGCGCGATCCACCCGTCACACGACGCGCCACGCATCCGCACGCCACTGGCTCAGGGCATCAAGTGATGGCACTGCACAGTCTCTGAGCGGGAGGGCGCAGGAAGTTTGCTAGATAGTTAGGTCGAGTTCAGTCACTGTCTGGAGGAGAATTCTAGCGGCCGGCGGCTCTGATCGCTAGTTTTCCGTGGTGTCTCCGATCAACACTAGGCGAATGCACGGGCAGTACCCTATCAAACGGGCCACGGACCTTGCACGATCTTTCCTTCCTTTACCTTGTCCTGATCTCACTCCTTACTCACACAAAAAACAACACTACCACCCATGTCTGGAGTCCAGTCGGGAAATCAAGGCTTCTTCTAGGTAGGGTGGTTCTCCGCTAATGGGAGATACCTGGGTCGGGAAAACTACGCAAAGGATCGCTGCCACAACTCACCATCCTAAGGAGAAAGGACACCATCTCTACCGATAAAGCATGCACTACACTTACGGGACTGATGAACTTAGCAGTTGAGAAGCCCGGAAATACTAAATTATCAATCACTCTTTAGTAATGATCTAAATAGAACTTAGCGAAATTTTAAATTTGACTAAAAAAAAACTAGTGGTCTCACAAAGTAACATACTTTCCTGTTGTATTTAGTTTCCTAATTTCTTTATTCTGGGCTAACACATTGGTTTTGTGCCACACTCTTTCCTGCTGCTAGCCCTGTGCGCTCTTTTTCCATTTTCTCAGTTTTTTGGTACCCTAATAGATGAAATATATATGACTTTAAGAATAATATAAACGTCCAAAGCTTGGTCCTACACGCAAATATTCATTGAACCGTTTTTGACAAAATCTATTTTTAATGTTATCTATAATTCACTCAAAATTGCGTGAATATTATAAAACTACTTACATTTTCAAAAAATGAACAAGACGTTACTTAAAGTAATAACAGTGGAGAACAAATTTTATTTCAAGGAAAATTCATCAATACTGTAATGGAAGAAAGACGCCAAAAAAATGTTGCATTTTGGGAATTTTCGAAAATTCATATAATTCAACAAAAGTGAGACATGCGCCATTTCTATATACTTTTTTTGTTCTATCTGAAAATAATTGGAGCTTCTTTTTCGGAAAAGTTTGAAACGTTAAGGACCCATATAAAATACCCCCGAAAATCAGAATATCCCTTTCAAATTCAATGACCCACAATATCTGTCAGATCGATCGTGAAATATCAATTTAAGTGAAACGCATTCCTGTGGTTTATTATTACACTAGCGTTGTCCACATACAAACGGACTGACGTTTGCCGTCAACCAATTCTTCGGTGTCAAGTACCCACCACACATGGACTCTGACTACACATGTTTGAGGAAGTAATTTACGTCGTATTGGAACAAGACTTCTCCACTTTTTCGGTTGATTGATTCATTTTTCGTGTTTCCTTGCGCGTCAACGACTTTGGTCATTAGTCCCGTTAGTGTAGTGCATGTTTTATAAGTTAGCCAACTACAAATGAACGAATGCAGGAAGGGAGTCTAATGGGCCCAAGGACACAACGACCACAGAACCTTCAGTTATGTTGCCAGCACTACAGAACCGGCAGCGTACAAACGATTCTGACAATTCTCTCACCACGTGCTGTGGTACATATGACCTACTCTAAGGCAATCAGCTTGCGAGTATTTGTTTACTTTCACACAGCCAGGGTTCAGCGTTGTCGCTCATCCAACTCGCACGAAGTCGCGGGGGCGATAAGGTTCGACTTTGACGAAAGTAAGAAAGTCACCGAGTGGTCTACCACCTCCACACTCATACACTTCATCAGGGGACAAGTCCCCGGGGTGGACACTATGTCTCTTGGGCTTTTATCCGCAACCCCTGCCGACGCGTTAACGCCGACAGGCTGATGGCCGGATCCAGCCGGAATCCAGTTTACCCTCACGGCAATCTCCCCATACAGTGCCTGGGTGGGGGCCGCCCTGCTAGCTCAGAGCTCCTAGCTATTCAGGCTAGTACCGGAGCCTCGACAATGCACCACTCACATGCGCCGGGAACAAGTTCCCACCTCTTTACACAGCGACTCTGACGAAAGTAATGAACTTGATATCAAGACGGGCCATAGTCTCTCAGTGAATGTTAATGTTTTGAGATTTCATTTATTTATGTAGGAGGTGCCATGACTGTAGTAATGTGTGGCAACAGCTCAATGAGCTCTCAGAGTCGCTTATACGCTGCCGGTACTGTAGCTGTCTCTTTGGCTCGTTCTAAGGAAAATCCTTCTGTAGAGAGGGGCGGCGCGTTACCTTTGTGGTACTTCTTGAGGCAGAGCACCTGGTCGACGTTGGCGTAGGTGAGGCCGTTGCTGGCGCAGACCACCTCCTGCACGCCGCTGCGCTCCTGCGCCTGGACGCACGGGTCGGGGCAGTTGCACGCCCCCGCGTGCCGCACGCTCAGATCTGCGCAAGCGCACCAAAGGACAAAGCTCCATAACCACACTTTTCATAACCTACATCGATAGTTTTCAATGCTCGCACAAATTGAAAGGAAACTAATATACATAGCCTCTCGTCGTGGGAGAGGAGTCTATGATTTTTTACATACCCAGGAACTGGAGAAAATTCCTACAAATATATAATTTACTAAATTACATTGTGTGTGTATATATATATATATATATATATATATATATATATATATATATATATATATACAAGGGGCCTCCTATGGTTTGCGCCGATTCTTTCTTTCTGTTATCCACAGTTTCCTGGGCAGCCAGTAGCCCACTCAGAGGCCTCTTGTAATGTTGATGTACCACTACTATAAAAGTCCATTTCTAACGCTAGAATTTTGTTCTTACCTGCTTTACTAAGTATCCAGGTTTCTGAACTATACGTAGTATTGGATATAGTATTATATGGTACACTTGGTCGTTCTTTTTATATTTTAACAAAATAACGGACGAATATCTCTTTTCCTAAGTCGTATTATTTTTCAATAACGTACCGAATTGTACACGCAATGACGAAATGCAAACCTCACACTGAGCGAAAACGTCTTCTGCCACAATTACCATCAACGATTAGCTTTGGTTCTCATTCAACAACAGCCTTGTAGGAGACCGCTAGAAATCTCGGGCGTCTTGTATAGAGATTGCGTCAAACCTCCGCAAGGATCTTGGTCAGTGCTGCGCTCTATGAGCGAAATGCCAAAGTATGTAGTATTTATTCTTGGGTTTTTGTAAAGAGGTCGATGACATTAGGACATTTTTATACCTCCTGCCTTATAAAATTAATCTTTTGAACAGTGGTAAGCACATGTCTGAGGCTATGAGTCCCGTTGAGAAGGGCGTTCACGAATTAATTAAAAAGATACATTTTATTAGGCAGGAGGTGTAAAAATGACCTAATGTCATCGGCCACGTTAGAAAACCCAAGTATAAATGCAATTGCCTCAGGGGCCTTTTTCGTTAGACATGTACTGTTTTGGAGGTGTTTTATTCTATTTTATCTATTTATATTATATCTATATTTATCTATTTATATTAAATTAAAAATGCGTGATTTTAGGCCAAATTTTTTCCAAGGGTGACTTATAACCGTGAGTTAGAAGTTAAGCACAAAATTAAAATATGCGACTGCATAAATGTGATTTCAATGCTCGATTTTTTCTGTATTTCTTTTTTCTCTGGTAGATCAATGTTCAAGTTTTCCTACAACTACAATACTAAAAATAAAAGATATTTGTTAATTAAACCTCTTCTGAAAAATCAGAATTTTAAATAATGTCATCTTTTCATGTAAATTGGTGTGAAATACTGACAATTTTTTAAAAATTATTTGAACAAGTTTTCCCTAAAATCTGCAAACCTTGTCTCATTTGTTGATGATGTTGATGAATGTTTCATTTGAACTTCATTTAACCTAAAAAATAATTACAAATATTGAATGAAAAATATTTGAAAATTACAAATATTCCAATTTCTTTTTAAAGTAGCGAAAAACTTGGTAGGCAGACTCTTAGTGCTGAGGTTACATTAAATGCTTGCTAATCCTTAGTTTGAATCCCAGCGTGGATTAACGTTTTTTTGGACTGAAAACACTTTTGCTGGTTCAAGTAGTAATACAATATTACGTAACCATTACTAATAATTAGAAAATTTATGTGCTGTTGAAGGTCCTCCAGTTACGTATGCATATGTATTCACGGAGTAATATACGTAATAGTGAAATTTACGTAATACTGAAGATTATCGATGTTGGTATTTTAACGGAAATACGTTTGGGGTCTCCTGATACCCAATGAGTAATCTTATCCAATCGCCTTTACATGGTGTTTACTTGTTCATTCAAATAGAGTAGAGCGGCTTATTACTATATCCGATTGTCTCGCAACATTTGATGAACAAAACGGCAAACACAAAGTACTGCTTGTTTCATTAAACATTCTTCTCTGTCACTCTTCAATCAACGTAGAAAATTTCTTTGACCATTCATCACACTAAATAGTAGAGTAATGCTTGTAGCTGAATACAATTTTCGACTAGTGGACTAAACAGAGCAAGGCATTTGAACCATAGACCGAAAATTCAGAATGTCGCTTACAATGTATCACTCCGAAACGGGTATCACAGTAACCAAACGAAAACCAGGGCCACATGCGTGTGATAACGACGTCCAGTTTACAAAAACTCACAATATTTGAGCAGATGAAGATCTATTATCTTCACTGTCATTATGTTGCTCCTGTTCATAATCACACTTCACATATCGGTGTCGTTAATTGATAGTGACACAGTAGTCTTTCTGACACTTCAAAGTCAGTATCAGTAAATCTATGGAATTCTCAGCTACTTGAGAAGTATTGGGGAAGGGGTAGATCGCCTAACGCTATCTCATCTAAATGGCAATAATTAGAAAAAGAACTGAATTTGAAGGTTTGTAATTAATTTTCATGTGCAATGAAACTGCATTTTAGAACGGTTACGAAAAGGTCAAATTGTAACAATATTAATTAGACTGTTGGTGATGTAGATACCTTATTAATTCAAAGTAAATAAAACTGAGGTTGTATGGTATCAATTATATATTTATGCTGAAGATCTTCGTTTTCCGCCCAACAGCTACAAGCTCTGACGATGATCGCTACGCGATCGAAAAGATCTTTAGCATAAATATATAATTGATACCAGACAACCTCAGTTTTATTTACTTTGTAACAATATTTATGAGATTGATTATGGAATATAAAAATGGTACACCCATTTATGCTATGCACGCTTAGTCTAACTTCCCCTACTACCTAGAATTTTTATCATCTTCATTTCATGGATGAGGTGGCCTGTTTCGGAAACCATCATCTTCTCAGGCGACCGATACTCCTTCGGTCGGTTGGTTTGTAGTCCCTTGCCAGTCGAGAAACCCGAGTTCGTTCCAGATGACTGCACCAGTTCATTTTAGTGTCACTGATCTTTTCCTCAAGACTAAATATCTCTCTTTACGTATTTCTTCACTCCTAATTTTGTGATCTAGAGTACACCCTTTTACAGCTCTCAGAAATCTAATTTCTGCGGCTCTCTCTCTATTTCTCTTTTTGAGAGGGTCCAGGATTCGCTTCCATTTAACAATATTGGTACTGCCAACGTCTTATAGAACTGGTTTCTTTTCTTGTTTTATGTTTCTGGGTTCTATTAAATTCCCACAAATATGTTTAATCCTGTTTAATTTGTTTGCGGAATCGTCATCAAATACAAAAGATACTTCACATCTCAAGTAATCAAAATTGGATACTGGCTCACTCAACACTATTTTTGATCTAAAAGGATAATTTTCCATGAAACGCCATCACTTTGGTTTTATTAGTAGATATTCTTCATATATATTAATAATCTTTACATATATTTTGCAATAAATACATCCTTCTTTGCAACATGTCTTCAGTTTGCTGAATCATTACATCACCTTCATGTTTAAGAACATTGAGTTTCATTTGGGCAAGGTTTAGTTGAATTCCCGAGTTAAGAACCTCGCCGGTATCAATAACAACTGTCGTGTCTTCGTACAGACTTTTGATAGCATTAATAAGATGGAAAGCGTTATATATGTTACGTTATGTTCCGTGCTGAAAGATTTCTTGTTCTCATTGAGTGGGATAACAAAGGAATGACGCTGGTTGCCAAGTTGAATAATAAATAAAACGTTAAAATGAAGTCGTGTTGTAATGAAATATCTAATAAAAAGATAAATCTCTTCTAATAAGTATGCTCCATAACTTAGACCTGTCTACGCTGTCGAAAGCTTTTTCAATAGTATACGAATTATGCAATGTTGCAATTATGCAATGAACTCGTATTATGCAATTAGTTTATAATGTCCTTTTTTGCACGAATAAGAAAATATTACCGACGTTAGGAGTGCGTTCGGTAATAATTTCTTATGAGTGCAAAAAAGTAACATTATAAACGAGTTGCATACGCTATTTTTTTGTATAACAGTATTATAAAAATTTAAAGAAGTGAAGTCAATTTGAATGCTGTAACCTCGTATTCATGTTATGACGTCAAGAGTGCTACCTAAGCAGCTGATTTGTTTACAAATGGCAATTAGGTTGAAAATTACGTCTCAAACATTATGGATTCATTGCCAAAAGAAATTTTGGAAAAAGCTGCAAAAGCAGAAATGAATGCTGGATGGTTGAAAAATATGCAAATTCTGTATGCTGTATACATCTTCTGGAGTGTCTTTAACAAATTTATCCAACTGTACAATTAATATTCATATTCATAAAAACTAATTAGATGTTCTTGGTTATTATTGTTAAATATTACCAAATAACAGCAACATGTTATTTGGGACCTTTTCCCTTATACGTATACCAGTTCACTAGGCGATAGATTCAGTTCCTTTGACACGAAACCTTTTGGAATCGATTCTCTGCAATGTGAACAGATGAACGTTGTGATACCAGTCAATCAACATTTACGCGGTATATTTAAACGTTAGTTTAACATAAAACACATAGTATTATTACAATTTAATAGTAATTCTATTACTGTAATTATTAGTGCTCTATTGTCTACTGCCACTCTGAATCCCCCCGCAAACCCACAATTCGAATTTTATATTACAATTTGGTAAATCGGAAGTTTATGGTGGGCACTCTTCCTTTGATCTAGTGAAGTGATTATTCGTCTTTTTCACGCTAGATATCTAATTTTATTGTCAACGAATTTACAACAAATTGTATAACCAACGCATTTTGACACCAAGTGGTCCGCGACGTGCTACCACACTCGCTACCCGACGGATCCAATTTGCTGCGATCGCGACGGTCTACCGGTCCTCGCTCTCAAGACCTGGTTCGCGCCTCCGCTCTCGTTGCGGCGCTCACGCTGTTTTACAAATCTCTCTCACTTTTAAGAGAATTCCTTTTAAAGGGTGTAGTAAATAGATAGACAAAAAGTAACTCGCCTATTGATTCGCATTATATATTTTTGCGATGTATTGTAGGAATTGTTCATGTCGGTAGACAATACAAACCAGTTTAAAAGATTTACAGGGCGAAAAAAAACACACAAAATTCGCACCAAAAACACGCAATTTAACGTCGACACAATGAGAAAAATGAATCATGAAACGTTTGATTTGTTTATGAAACAATGGAATAGTTGTAATTTCTTATTACGAAGAGCCAAAATTAATTTCCTACAACTTTCTGAGAAGTTCAAAACGGAAGAAAAAGCAATAGATTTCTTCAAGAAAAAGGAATATTACATAATTTCTTATAATATTACGTACATTTATTTATTTACGTCATTTTTCTATGCTTGTATGGTGAATTATTTTTAGTTGAAGTTCTCGTGTTGTTTGCTGACATTGGTGTACTATCAAATGTTAAGTGAAAGGTGGAATTGCGTGTTTTTTCTTCACTGTAAGTCTTTTAAATCGGTGGGTATTGTCTACCGAGATGAACAATTTCTACAACACATCGCAAAAATATATAATGCGGAGAAATAGGTGCGTTATTTTTGTATTTATTTATTTATTAAGTAATTCTTAAAATAGAGTGTTCCCTTCAAAATCAATTCTCTTCAAAATGAAATGTTATGTAAAACTAATGTTTATATGTACCGAGTAAATGTTGACATGTATCACAACGTTCATCTGTTCAACGTTTACATTGTACAACGTTTCTACGGGGCGAACCGATTCCTTTAGGGTGAACGAAATTTCTCGTGTCAAAGGAACTGAATATCTCGTCTAGTGAACTGGTATATTTATTATTTATTTTTTATTTATTTACGTAAAAGCAAAAACGTCACTGTGACTATGAATGTCAAAAATTGTGACATTTATGATCGACGATAATCCCTACAAATACATATGAATGAATTTTGAAAGAGAAAAAAAAAACAAAAAAACTCCCATGTAATAAAATCTATTTTCAAGGATAAATAAGCAATAAATTTTGAATTTTGAAAGGGAGAAAAAAACAAAAAAACTCCCATGTAAAAATTGAGACGCACACTGGTGTCTGAAGCTCATTGGTTGAGGTCGGATACGATGCGCAAGAGCCCCGCCCCCCTGCTTGCGCCATGGAATAACGCGCGCCACCTACCGGTGTCGAGCAGAGCGGCGCGGCAGGCGAGGGCGTCGGCGTTGGCGTAGGTGACGTTGTCGGAGGCGCAGACGGGCTCGTACAGCGGGTGGTAGGGGCAGCGCGGACCACGCAGGACGCCTTCCTCCCCGTCCGCCGCCGTCCCGCCCCCATCGTCGCCTCCGCTCGCAGCCACGCCCCCTTCTCCCAAGCAGCGGCCAGCGTGGCGCGGGCGCACTCCTGCGGACACCAACACAAACATCATCTGTAGTCAATTTTTTTGTTAATGTCATTTTTTCTCTCACCTTTAGAACAAATCCGTTTAGTATAGAAATTCATTTTATATTATGACAAAAGGAAAATACCCAATTTTATAGGTCATTATTTTGCATTTTTGTCGATTTGGGCTAATATGTCATTTTTTACCATTTCCCGTCATTTTTAATGCACTTTTTACCGATTTAATCTATTTTAATGGTACTTGCATGAAATAATATTTCAATTTATTTCAATAATATTTCAATAATATTATAATATTTACAAGATGCAACAAATGTTCTTCACAGAATTGCTCGGTAACCTATTCGATTTTTGCGCTCAGAAATTCTTTTGACAGCCGTTGTGAGTATATAATTCTCGTGACGTATATCAGTGCCATTATCGGGTCGGCCGATTTCCATATAACTAAAGATAGAGATTACCTGGTAAAGAACAGTCCAAACCGAAATTTACAAGCTGAGTTCACTCAAACGAATGGAAGAAGCCTCAATTACATCAGTAACGAATCCAACAGCTTTAGTTGTTCATTCGAACTGGTTTCGATAAGATTTTTTACGTCGTTTTTTCTTTGGTTTTAGAACAATTTTAAAGCATTTTAAGAGCATTATATGGAACATTTTTGGCGATGTTTTAGATCATCAAAATTTGCCCCCTAATTATCAGTTTTACTTTCTCGCATTTACTTCGTAAGATCAGAAGGTTATGTAATCGTGCGCCGGAAAACGCCGAATTTTTCGGCAGAAAAACTCTTAATACAGGGCCCTCGGGATTTTAGACATATGGTAGGGAATGGTTGCAGACGGAAGGGGAGGGGCCCTCTGTCGTTCGCGGCGGGCCCCTCCCCTTCCGGGCGAAGGGGAGGGGCGCGTCCTTACGTTCGTGGCGCGGCCTGCGCGCGTTCATGCAGCGCAGGAGGCGGCCGCTGGCGTACGTGAGGCCGTCCGACCCGCACACGGGCCCGCCGCCCCCCGCAGACGCGTTCAGCTGCTCGCAGTCGTCGATGAACAGGGCCAGCTGCTGGTGCGAGACAGCCACGAGACCGCGCACCGCTGCAGGGCAACACACGATCATTTAGGGTTTTATTGATTGATTGGTTAGTGATTCCGGACGCGTCAACTGATAAGGTCATTGGTCACGTAAGTGTAGAGTATGTTTTATCGTGGGAGGTCGCGGTGATCTTCCCACGCTGCGTAGCGAGATCCGGTGCCAACCTACCGTCGGCTAGCGATGATTTTCCCTAACCAGTATCTTCCACCAGCGTGCCACAGCCCCAGCATGGATAAGCTCTAAACTCCCGACCGGTCTCCCGGCATTTGTGGTAGTGTAGTGCATGTTCGTGTAAGTGTGTGTAAGGGAGAGGATAGGACAAGGAAGAGGAAGGAAAGGTCGCGCGCGGTTCGTGGCCCGTTTGTTAGGGTACTGCTCCGGCATGCGCCTGGTGTTGATCGGAGAAACCACGGAAAACTCCCAATCAGAGCAGCCGATCAGTAGAATTCTCCTCCAGACAGCGAATTCGACCTAGCTGAAAAGCTAATGTCGAAAATCCTGCCACCGTCGGAACTCGAATCTAGGACCTCCCGATCAGAAGGACTGCAGTGACGTCAGATGATACGCTGAGCCACAGTTCCTGGTGTGTTTATCGGAGAAACCACGGAAAACTACCGATCAGAGCAGCCGACCGCCAGAATTCTCTTCCAGACAGCGGCTGAATTCGACTTAGCTATCTAGTTAGTGTCACAAATACTGCCAAAGTCGCGATGAGGCACGATTCTTACCCTAGGACCTCCCGGTCAGTGGCACTGCAATGACATCAATTGACGCTCTGAGCCAGTCACAACTTTCCTGCTTGTTGCTTCCCTCTAGGAGCGGAATAACAAAACACGTATTAATTTAAAACAAGTTTGCGTCTGAATTTTGCGTTTAATTCATGCAATTTTTTTTCGGTAAACCGCCAATCAGAGCAGCCGGCCACTAGAATTACCCTGTAGACAACTGGTGAATGCGAACCAGCTGTGCAGCTAGAGTCAAAAATTCTGCCATTATCGGGACTCGAACATTAGGACCTTCCAGGCAGAGGCACCACGAATTAGAAAAAACACTGGTAGTGATCACGGACAGACGGACCCTCCATTCAGTTCCATGGTCGGTGAAATGCCTCGAAACATTATCCAAATGTTGCAATAGTACATTATGAAACGATAATGGGTATTAATACACGAGTATGATATTACGATACGAGCGAGTATCGTAAACTTCACACGAGTGTATTAATACCCATTACATCGAGTTTCGTACAGTACTTTTTCTACGACTTTCATAAGTGATTCTTTTACATTGAATCGTTTCGTAGCAGTTGACAGGCTGGATTCAGCCAAGGACCTCTAGCGGCCAGCTCCCTACCCTACCACTGAAGGGGGCTTTGCTTTACCAGACCGCCTGCGAGGGAGTTCAAAAGTTGCGGCAAAAATTCCGACGTCACCATTTTTGTTTTTTTCGTATTTCTGGATCATGTCAACTCCACCTTTGATTCACTAGACATTTCAATCTAAAGAATTGACCGGTTTTTAAGGATAACCACACGGCAGCAACATGAAACCTAAAATGACTTGCGTTCAGATCTTAACGTCAAGCGTCAGTCAAATACGATCCAATTTATTTTAAATTATATTCCATGTAAAAATGACTAATAATGAAAGAAATTACAACCGATAAGCATTATATAATATTAAATGAAATGTTAATGTACACAGTCGAACGAAACATTTACTAGACCGATTCTCCATGATTAATGAAGTGTCTGTACTTGGTTTTTAAGCTTCTCTGTGATTAGTCAAGAACCTGTATCTTAATGAAATCTTTATCTTAATGGGTATCATTATGCCACGGATTCCAGCCGTGAAATGACAGAATTATGGAATAGGAGTAGAAAGATAACTATATTTCGTTAAAAGGTTTTTTAAACGAAAACAAAACAGAACATAATCTAACGGTTGGGCGATTTCCACCTCTGATTTCATTATTCTTTTTGACATCATCGATGTACGATATAGTATTGTGTATCCATGGCTAGACCTGGGTACTCGTAGACAATATATTTTTCCCAGAGAATCAGGATGTTGTTCCGTTGAATCGGAAACGTTCTTGGAATAGCACGCGCCACAAATTACGATGGTGGTAGTCCGGATCCAGCGCCGCAGATTTTGCGGGAAAACGCCTCTGATAAAATCGCAACAATGTTGGATACAAATACGTGTTTTAGGTATCATGTTCTTTAATTTAGTTATTACGTAGAGGATTACAGTGATTAAAATGTTGTAATGGTTATATGATGGCAATTTTTATAATAGTAGATATAAGATATTCTAACACATGCAGCAAGTATTAGCTGACATACCACACGTACTCTCTATCGTCTTTCGAATTAATGTGTTTAAGAAAGCTTTATTTATAATTCAGTACTAATTTTTAAGCACGTTCCAGACGGATTTGAAAGTTATTATAGTAATCAACGAAACGAGTGTATAAAGAGGGGATAATTGCATGAAAGAGAGTTGTTCAAGAAAACGAGCGATGATAGAAGCGAGTTTTCTTGTATACCATGAGTGCAATTATACACATGTTACGTTCAAATTTTTTCGTTTCCATTTAGGAATAATTAATTTTTTTAAAGAATCCAAGCATATCTTTTCCACACGCGGCATGCATTTCATGACGTAATATTGCTTCTGAAAAATATCTAATTTAGTGGGCCTTGCATTATTTTTGTTTCCACGAAATATTTGCAAATACTGGAAAGTGCTGAACATATGCGGATGAAATATTCGCAGCTGTCAAAGCCATGAAAACATTACTTCCCACGAAAAGTAGACTGGTAAGAGAGAGAATACATGTATAACTATTGGAAAAAAACTTGTCTCTACCGACACAGTTTAGGTATAGCTTGCTTTTTAGAACTGGTAAACACAACTGACGTTTACACTCTTCACCTTTTTACACGAATCTACAAACACTACACCAAATAGCTGAAAAGTGTACTTTTAAGAAGAATCCCCCACAACCCTCTATTGACTTAGCTTGTTTTGCCATCAGAAAACATGGCGGCCAGTAGTAAAAAGCTTCATCCAGAACGCTGTATCTATACACATTTCCTCTATGTAATTCAAGGTCGTTGATCAATACATTGATAAAGTAAATTGAATTAAAAGTAAAATGCAAGAAAGTAAAATAGAATTAATATTGGCAATTTCAATAGAAAATTATAATTAAAATTAAATTAATTATTTTTCATATCATACATTCAATTTGTGTTGTGGCTCCTAGTTGGTGTGAAACCTGTATATATTTCATTAATTTCAAGCAGACATTACGCAAAACTACTCATTTTTTCAAAAACAATTGTACATGAACTTTTAGAACTAATTTTGTACAACAGACTGTCGAAAAATCTCTATCGTCAATTTGTTAGTTTTGAAATTTCTTTTGCAATTTTCGAAAAAAACGAGCATTACCTTAAAATGAGACTAGCACTATATTTCTTACCACCCCTTATTACATATGTGGAGAAAACTTAAAGAAAAAAACTTGGAGCAGTTTTTGAGAAAAAATGTTTTCGTAAATTTCAAGCGCAAATAACGCAAAAACTACTCAAAAAAATGTATGTGACCTTTTTTGAAGAGTTAATTTTTTACAACAGACTGAGTGAGGCAAAAAACTCTTTCTTCAATATTGTTGTTTTTCAAATATTATTTGGACATTTTCAAAAAGACGACCGTGGGCGCACGTCTCCGAGAAGAGCATAGCGGTGTCATCGAGTCGGTCGCTGCATCTGAGCTGCAGGGATCAGCGTTATGCCTTCAAAGAACATCAAGGAGACGATAACTTTTATATGAAACATCAGGATAAGCCAAGTGACCCGGAGGTGTAAATATATGTGTGTTTGCCGACAACGGTCGTGTGGTTGTCAAATTGATTTTAAAAATATGTACTACGACAAATTTAAAGAAAAAACATTTCGAAATAACTCTTGATGAAGTTAAGTTTATGAAACAATTACATTACCTGAGTTCAGGAAAGCCTAAGGTGTGCTCAATTTCATAAAATAATTGCAAAATTTAAGTGGTTAGTTCGCAATACAGACAAAACATTTAAATTGCAGAAAAGGGACTCTGAACCGAAGAAACAAACGAAGAAAGTTTAAAGCGTCAGCGACGCCAACTTCAGCTAGTAGTTAGTTATTGTTCAGAAATTTGTACGATTGTCAGTTACTATTTTATTACAATTGACAATTACAGTATATTGTTGCAATAAAAAATATTATATTTACTGCATTTTGAGTATTTCATGTATTTTAAATACTATGTATTTAGAAAATTAAAACCTAGTTTATTTTGTGTATTATTGAAATACTTACTTACACAGTATTTTGGCGAATTATTTAAATACTAAATTTAAAGTACAGTCGACTCCGATTATAGTGAACACGGAAATAGTGAACCCTCGGTTATAGTGAACTTAAGTGACTGGTCCTGTTTCGCGTACATTACAAATAAGCATAAGAAATCTCGGCTATAGTGAACCTAGGAAATGCGTCTTGGAAATTAATTCCCAACTGGAAAAGAATATATAGAATATATCGCCTCAGTGATACAAATTCTAACACTAGGCAGCTTGAATTCCAACAGGGCAAGAGGCATTGGAGGGTGTCAAGAGTGAATTACGATATTTGGACACAGAGGTCAATGTATAATCAATTAAGGAGAGAACCCGAACTATGGAGAAGAATCTAGAGAAATTACTAACGAAAAAGTACGAAGCAAACAATTGAAAAGATATTGATTTTTTAAGGACAAAAAAGATATTTAAACTTTCAGTTCGTGCTGTTACTGTGTTTTGCTGTATCTCTACGTTAATAAAATTAATATTTATGGAAAAATTCGGTTTATTTTCGACATCATCGGCTATAGTGAACTAAAAATGTTAGTCCCCAGAAGTTCACTATAACCGGAGTCGACCGTATTTCGCCCATTTCTGATAATGCAACGGACTGGCTTTGGCTTTTTCGTGTTTCCGGGCGCGTCAACTACTTCGGTCATTGGTCCCGTTAGTGTAGTGCATGCTTTTTCTCGGGATATGGCGGTGATCTTCCGCCGCTGGATGGCGAGATCCGGCGCCGACCTACCGTCGGCTAGTGGGGTTTCCCCCTAACCAGGACTCTCCCACCAGCGGGGCTTACCCAGCCGAGACCAAGCTCTAAGCTCCCGGCCGGTCTCCCGGAATATGTGGTGAGTAGTGCATGTTAGTGTAAGTGTGTGTGTGTGTGTGTGTGTGTGTGTGTGTGTGTGTGTGTGTAAGGGGAGAGGATAGGACAAGGAAGAGGAAGGACAGATCGCGCGCGGTCCGTGGACCGTTTGGTAGGGTACTGCTCCGGCATTCGCCTGGTGTTGATCGGAGAAACCACGGAAAACTACCGATCAGAGCAGCCGGCCGCTAGAATTCTCCTCCAGACAGCAGCTGAATTCGACCTAGCTGAAAAGCTAGTGTTGAAAATCCTGCCGGCGTCAGGACTCGAACCTAGGACATCCCGGTTAGAGGCGCTGCAGTGACATCAGTTGATGCACTGAGCTACCGCTACCGGTGATAATGCAACGGACTCCAAATAGGTTTATTCGTCTTTATCACTGTGAGCGGAGAAGCCTCTTGCTCAGGTCTTGCGAGAAATTCCCATGTGAGTCACACGATTTCCCTTCGCACCTTGCGCCAGCGTTCCAGCAGCGTCTATCGCTTCGGATCGGGCTTGCGTGGCCGGACGGACGTTGCACCACGCGCACTCGCCGCCTGCTTACTCTTTGGAACCGCGCGCGCCAGACGGAGATGCGTTCGACTTCAATTGTTCTCTGCGGATGAGGAAAATGATAATGTTGGCTACTTCGTTTCATCACGTCCTCTTTTGATCTCTTGAATGCACCAGATACCAGGAGCCGTAAACGCTGTGCAGAAGGCATTATCCCTAAAATATTCATGCAAATATTGAGCTATACTAAATACCCCACAGGAAATTGCTGCACAATACAATCGGAACAATAGAAGAAGCCATATTCAATAGAAGAAGCCAACCATTCGAAGTTGTTAGAACTCGGAATTGGAAATAAACCAAAACATTACGTATTTACAAACATCGAATATGGTAGCCATGTTTGTATTAATGGAAATCAAACGTAAATATTAATTTCCTCACTTGTGTTCGAGACTGAAAGGGGCAGTAAATACTGAACATTGAACAGTCATATTAATGATCAGAAACAGTCGTATTCTAGGACGAATTGTATTTCAGAATATATAATTATTTTACATTTTGTCTATTGCTGTAACCAACGGAATTGGATGGCTAATTAGTGACATGTTTTAATACCATACATGTTTTAAACTTTTTATCAAATTATGGTGGGAATTATATACATAATTATTTCTATTTTACAGATGGATAGTACTCATCATCTATCTATCTATATATTTAAAAAAATAAGGTATTCTGCCATGGCTTCGTTTAGAGCTTCTACTGAACCGATTGTAGTATTTTTCCTTTAAATGAAAGAATGTGATCCCTAGATGTGTTATCAGATATTGTTTGTGTTGATTCACCAACATTTACGGTGTAAATTAATTAATTAAATCATTCTTTAATAGTACGCTTATCAATTGTCAATTGTTTTCTTCCAAAGGGAGGCTGCTTTAAAAATTGATATTTATGAGTCGATAGATGTGCGTCCCCGCCGCTTCATGGTGGCGCTACTTGATGTTTTGTTTTGATTGTTGAGATTTGTTCACAATTCTTCAAGGTTTTGTTTCAGTGTAATAATTGCATTGTGAAGATGACAGTTTGCATATACATATTTGCTTTTGTAGTGTATTTTGTAGAGAAAATTCGGACAGTGGGTTTTGTTCGGTTGTAGTGAAGTTGTTTACAGGTTATGTCGAATTCCGAATCGTTGCCCACGCGTCCCAAAAGACGCAAACGTAGTACATTGACTGGGAGCAGGGAAAGAGAAAGTCAGCGTATCTGTCGTGATAGTGAGGTCATTTCGTTTTCTGTTAGGTTATTGTCTATGAAATGTCAGTTTTGTTCTACTTTGTACTTCCCATGTTAGAGAAATTTTGTAAACGAGTTTACTGTGTGTTGCTTACATGGGAAAATAAGTTTACCTTCGAGCAATATGCCAGAAGAAATCAAACAGTAGTTTATAGGAGATTATGACACATCAAAAAACTGTAGAAATAATATCCGTCAGTATAATAGTGGTCTTTCTTTTGTGCAATTTGGTGCCGATATTGCATTGCCACCTGGTCATGGGCCATACGTGTTCAAAATTTTGTGAACACATCACAGAATATCTTCGTTATACCCTGAATGTTCAAACAATGCAACATGTTGTGAACATTAGTCTGGACACAGTATTTTACATTTATTTTAGATCACACCGTCATATTTTGAAGGGTTCTCACTAGTATCTCTAAAGACAGTAAGGGCGCAGTTGATGCAGTTTCTCTCCGATCGTTCGGTTGACAGGGACATTGACCGTGCAGTCTCGGCGAAAGCACTGAGGATCAACGATTACATGGAATCGTTCGAGTTTACCCAATCATGAAGAGAGAAAATTTCAATCGCTTAGAAATATAAAACAAGGAAATCCAAACGTCGTGTGGGTTGTATATTCATATGAAAAGATATAATCAGTAACTGATGAGAGGTCGCTTCTCGTGATATAAAATTTCAGGAGATTTGGCGTAAAACTTTTAAACTGTTGTTGAACTTGAACTTGACGAACCGCAAGTTTTGCGTCAGTGAAAATTTCCTAAACGTCTTGATCCAATATCAAGCAAAAACTTCGCATTGAACAACACCTGAATATTTTTTCAGGAAATTTTATTTTGAGTTTTTTTAACTTGTGTCATTGAAAAGTTGAATTGATAACAAATCAGCGCATTTTTTTAAATCGTTAGAACAATTCGCTCAGGAACAGCCCACCGACGTCGATTACGTTGTAGTTTTATGTAAATGATTTCAATAGAGAAAGATTGCTATGCGAATGGTACTTGTTTCTGAAACTTTTGAAGAGACATAATGAATCGGCGAAAAAGTTGGGGAACGTCGTATATTTTCTGCAAAAGTGTGAAAGGACAATATGGCTTATCCTACAGTTTGGACGTTTGTTCATCTGCTCGTCACGATACCTGAATTGTCCAGTCCAGATGAACAAAGTTTCTCGGTATAGGTGGCTAAGGGCATCAGTTGATGTCACTGCAGGGCCTCTGACCGGCAGATTTTGGGGTTCGAGTCCCGACGGTGGAAGGATTTTCTACATACCTAGGTTGACTTCAGTCACTACCTGGAGGAGAATTCTAGTGGCCGGCTGCTCTGATCGGTAGTTTTCCGTGTGTGTTTTTCGATCACCAGGCGAATGCCGAAGCAGTACCGTAACAACCGGATCACAAACCGGGCACAATATTTCCTTCCTCTCACACATCCTATACTCACCCCTTACTTACACACACTTACACTTATATTCACTAAACTACCACACCAGTCTGATGATTTTCAACTCAACAGAACAAAAAGGAGGACAATCCATGTGAATTTTAAAAAAGGAGGGAGGACAATATTAAGAAAGGAAGACATGTCCCCATAAAGGAGGACAGACAGCAACCCTGGCTATAGGGAGAAGTTCACGAGAAGAAGAAATGTCCAAAACCACCGGGTATGCGTTACATCTTACGCTTTTTACACTTTTACATTTGCTGAATTTCACAAATGGCGAAATATTAAATTAGTTTCCTTTATTTCCTGATTTTCATGGGAAAATCTGAAAAGAATTATTTTTTTTATCTTAAAGAGTCCTCCCTTAATAATAAGTTCTCAACAAATGCTACAAAATGCTAAATCTTAATTTTTATAATGCCTTGGTTTTGAAATGCGATCTTTTTACATTTAATGTGTGGTTTCTGGCCGCATTTAACATTCCCGCTAATACTGTGACGCAAACTGGTGTCTGAAGCTCATTGGCTGAAGTCGGATATGACGAAAGAACCCCCCTGCCGTGTATAAAAACTTATACTATGCGCGCACATTTTCTTGATCCTCCATCTCCCTAGTTCTGGCTCAGCTCGGCACAGCACGGCCCGGTAGAAAATATGAGCTCCACTCGGAACGTCACGGCTCAGTTTGCAGTGCTGCCTACTTTCGTCTTTTATATTGCGGACTTCTCATTTTCCCTCACTCTTTCTAATGATCTGTGCGTACACTGTTCCTTCTTGATACTCAATAGATTCAATAACTATTATTTTTTCCGAATTTTAAAAATCCTTGCTTTGTTTCTCATTGTTATGTAATCCAAGACGCGCTAATACGCTGAGTTTTCTGCCGATAAAGTTGATAGCACAGCACTGCCGCGATGTAGACAGAACCCGCCTCTCCTCGCACCCCCCGCTGTGGAGTATCAAGAAAAAGTGTACGATTAATACCACGACTCTGAATGACTTGATCGCATTGTACATTCGAATAAACGTGACAAATAATTATTTAAATATAATAAGTATTATTTTAATAAAAAACTGACATTTTTGAAGTTCACATAATTTATATTATGCTTTGCAACATCGAATGTATCGCAATGGTCGTATCGCATTGCAGTGACTTGACATTACTCGTTGTCGAAGTAAACAAATGTCAAGAAATCAAAGTTATTTTAGCTTTAAAATCTATCAATCTCTTACACAGTAATGAACAAATTACTCAGCTACGCAGAAAGTGTTGTAGAATAAAATATTGACACGTTATCTCAACGCACACAATGGTTTAGTCTTCGTTTCTGCAATATTTATACTGAGGAAATTGTGTTTTATCAAAAAACATACTACTACTAACTAAAACTTTCATTTATTCTCGCTTTTTTTAAGTGAAACTTCGTGTGCCGCGTTGTCGACTTAGGAAGTAAAATACTCTGAGGAGAAACCACGGTTTAGATATATATTCTTATACATTCTTACACATTATATATTACTTCTTATATATTCTTACACTGTGGGAGAAACGGAGGAAAGAAACCAAACTAACGTAGTTCCCTCTCCTTGTTTCTATCACCGTGGTAAGGATACGTGTTCACCGGCGTCCGTCTTCACAGTAAAATATTTTGTGAGATGGTGTTGGGAATATCAGTATTCATGCTTCACAACCAACTTATTTGGTTTTCGGTCGAGGATTTTATTCACTTACGTGTGAGAATCGTAAGATTGTAAGCCATTGTGTGGTATATGGATTTAATTTTTAAAATTTTAAGCGTTCTGTAGCAGATGACGCGAAATATTTATCAGCATTCGTAAGCAATGCTGTTATGTAATTTCAATTACGTTCTGTATTATATCTGATTTGTTACAATTAATGATGTTTTGAACATGTTTGTATACACAGGTATAGAAAAAACTTTATTTAATTTTTCCGAATTCATTCAATTATTAAACAGTTCCATGAGCAAAATAAGTACAAGTAATAACGGGGGAGAAGCCACGAAAACTGTTGTCGAAAAATGTGTCGAGTCGAAAGCTTGAAATAGAGTGCCTCAGTCGTTTGGACGGTTTAGGCACTGAAACAAATAGATGTTTTGCCGTTAATCGATTTGTTGGTATCAAGGACTCACAAAACATGGATTCTGGCTACACAACGTGTTAGATGAAGTAATTTACTCCAAAAAAGAACAAGATTTATCCACTTTTTCTTCGTCAGAGCCCGGCAATAAGAGTATTTCTGTCGAAAAAATCGCATTTTTCCCGCAGCATTACAATACTTAATACAGCGTAAGCAGTACGTGAGAAAGTAAAAGTGAAGTCTCTTCTTCAGAAAAACGTTTATTATAAGGTCTGATATCGAAGAAGTGGACAAATCTTGTGCAGTAAAATACGTCATCTAACACGTGTTGTCGGAATCCACGTTTTTTGGGTTTGTATACCGAAAAATTGGTTTACGGTCTGTCTGGTCGTCTGCGGTTAACACAACGCTACCGCCGAAACAGTTCAGACAATTTTTTCCAAAATTGAAATTCTTTGTTCGTCTACAACAAACTCAAGACCCAGCGAAAATTTGAAACGGATTTTCTTTTTTTAATTTCAGAGGTATTTTAAATGAAACGTCAACATTTTCAAAATTTTCTTTTTTAAATGAATTGTATTTATAAAAACTTTTCTTGGATAAAGCGAAGTACACTTATTTACATGAAATGCAATATTTATGAACATGACACTTTTAAAACGGCTCTTCATTTTTCTTAATATTTTTACTCGAGTAGTGCAATGTTCGCGTTATAATATGTCAGATGTTCAATGGAAAATCCCAAATTTCTAAAATTGCAGCGTCGGGTACATTCGTGTAGAAACTAATGTTTGTTGGTGTCACAGATAACACTACTGCTAGCAAACCCTGTGCGTCTGGGTTCCAATCCCGGCCTGTGCAGTATTTTTTTCGAGTTGAAAACACGGGTTCAACTGTAATATAATATTACATAACCATTACAAATATACGAAAAAGAACGTGGTCCACTATTAAAATACGCAATACACATTTTCCCAGACGATCGCCTTGCACTCACCTCTGATCCCCGGTGCGTGTGAGATGCGACCGCATTCACGCGTAGTCCCCCCTTCCCACATCTCTTCCGGCATTCGTCTTCCTCCACGTAGACGGACACGAGACCTCCTTCCTGAGCCAACCACTTTCATCCAATGAAGTTACCGTATTCGCCGGTGTATAAGACGCACTGGTGTATAACACGCTCTCCTATTTCCAAGAAGGATATCATTCTTTAATGTTAAATTTTATACTTGATTTTTATGAGAGGAGTGGGAATTGTGACTTATGAAAAGCAATGATATTTTCTACATATTCCGTCAGGAGTCTTTATGATATTTTTCTAGTACGCATGGAAAGACCGTGCCTTTTCATAAATCTGCTACACCATGACATTGACCCAAATAAATTTCCAGCATTCCTTCTACTTGCAATACGTTTAGCTTCTGTAATAATTGTCGACGTCCTATCACAATATCGATTTTTTTGGTTACATATTTTTACATTTGTGGTACTATATTACATATTTTACATACTACGCTATTTTCACAGCATTTTTTATCGGTTTTCGTCGATTTTCTTGCATATTTTTATGAAAAAAGTATTTTCAAAACATTCAGCAATTCTTCCTATATTATTACTGCGTACTCAACTCGAGGTACGCTACGTGAAGACGCGGTCGGAAATTCTCATAATTCGGGGCGCCTGTTTCAATTATCTTAGTGGCGGGAAAAGCGTGACAGCGACAGATCATTTTCACCTTTAGGTGTGAAAAGAATCACTGATCTTTTCCTAAAGTTAAATGTTCGGCGACCTTTAACCTTAGTTTCCAAGAAACCTTGGCGATCACTGTCGAGTAACAACCTACAATCCCGGATATCTATTTGTGAAGGTTTTACTACCTATGGGAAAGTTGTATAGTGCAGATGTGTATCAACTTGTGCTTTCCAACGAATTTTAAACCGTTTGCATTGTTTTTAAAACTTGCATAGGAATTTTTTATAAAAGTAAGTTCGTATTATGTAATTGTGTTTTGTAAATGTATTTTAATATTACATATTATATCCGCTTTTACATGTTTATTACATATTCTTACCGATTTCAATACATATTTATGTACATATTTTGACGTTTCATACTACATATTTTTCCAGTCTCTACTGATCAGTCATAGGAGCGATTACTTCGACCATGAAACCATGTATTAACATAGCTATAATGCAAGAATAGTGCACCTACAATTTTCTTTTTTACAAAAATATTTGGATTATGCTTTGATTAAGACTCGGTATATTGTAAATTTAATTGAAGGCGTGTTGAACATAAATACCGCGCGCTCTTTGATAATCCGCAATTGAGGGCTGTTCGTTTACCTCCGCTTCAGTTTTAATTTCTCCATTAAAGAATTCATATTAATATTGTCACACGCTTTTAGTCATGATTTGCATCAATTCTTATAATATTGCCATTTGTATAATTCTTATATTTATTAGTCTATTCGGAATAAACGAAATCACTAGCAAAAACCATCCCTAATATTCAACTGCACTCATTCAACTGACACCTACGAGACATAATCCTCCTGGTCTGTCCTAACCAACGGGCCACGGACCTCACGCACCTTCATCTTTCTCGTCCTATCTTCACACCTTACCTACACACACTTACACTTATATGCACTACACTACCACACATGCCGAGAGCTTAGAGCTTGTCCTGACTGGGTCAGTTTCCCGCTGGAGGGAAATACCTGGTTGGGGAAAACCCTGTTAACCTGCGTGTACGTCGGCGACGAATCTCGGCCGGCTGTTCTGATCAGTAGTTTTCCGTGGTTTCTACGATCAACATCAGGCGAATACCGGAGTTGTGCCCTAACAAACGGGCCACGGACCGCGCGCGACCTTTTCTACCTCTTCCTTGTCCTATCCTCTCCCCTTACACACACTTACACTAACATGCACTACACTACCTCACATGCCGGGAGACCGGTCGGGAGATTAGAGCTTGTCCCGGCTGCGACGGTGCCCTGCTGATGAGAGATACCAGGTTGGGGAAAAGCATGCTAGCCGACCTCGCCATTCAGCGAAGAACGACCAACGCCACATCCCGAGAAAATACATGCACTTGACTTACGGGACCATTGTTCTAGTAGTTGACGCCCCCAGAATCACTAACAAGAAATAAATAAATAAATACATTGGTAATTACAGGAGATTGACACTGATACCCGTCAGGTGTCTTCTGACCACTCATATTGTTCGTTTTCTTCACTCTCACTGTAAACGTTACAATCCGATAGTACGTAAATTCGTTCCCCTTTTATCATAATAAAGCCAATATTTTTTACCACTAAAACGCTTTTCTCGCAGTCTCTGTCACTATCGCCACTAGTAGAAAAATGCCGGTTCTAATACCAACTTATTTACACAAGCAAACCGCATGGTTATGACTCAGCTATACCTTTGTCAACAAAGCATCAATACTTCTGCATCAACTACCTCATGGTGAATGCGGTAACGCAGGAGGGCATATTATATAATAAAATATTATAAGTAACACACACATTTATACATAAGTAAATTTCTCATACAAGAATTATACTTATTCTGAATAACATTTCAAAATCATCTGAAAACGATAGAACGTATTATAGATAAAAAGAGCACATGTAAGTATTAAAATTACACATAGGCCTAATAAATTAAAGTGCATCTCTCAAAACGAATATTCACATTTACCTGTTGCGAGGGCTACGATAACCGGCAAGTTTCGCAGCATCTTCTCAGCACACTTGCATACAACTGAATGGCATTCTAGTGCTCGACTCCGAGCCGTGCGGACCTAGTAAGCGGAGCTCCCGCAGTTCGTCAGTTAACTAGTATCCCGTAGTGAGTGAACTTCGAAGTTGCAGTGACAACTTAAATGATATCGTGTGATAAGTGAATGTCATTCGATGTCAACTCTTCAACAGGGCATGCGATACGCAGTGCTCTTTTAACCCTAAACAACGGTGGATTCGACACCCCCTTCACAGACGAAGTTCTTCAAAATCCGGAAATGTTGCCATCTAGTGAAGATATGGATTTCATCACAGATGCAGCCCTGATGCAGCACAACCCCGAAGTGAATCACGAGGTTGGCAACTCAACAGTAAACGCGACCAACGGCCAAACCTACCCTTCAACGGCAACCTCTCTCGCCAGAAAAAGGTCAGTCGGTGATACCTCAAACTCTCACGAAAACAAAAAATTTAGTGTAGATCCAAACAAATCTAGTGACCCATCTCAGTTATCAAGTGAACTTGAATATAATGTGCCTACCGATAACAGATTCAGTGAATTAGGAAAAATCAATGATGAAATCGAGGACACGAGATTTGCTTACCTAAACAATCACTCAAACGATAATTTGTCTCAAACAGGTAAAATTCCTCCAATATATGTGTCTAATATAATGAACATTAATAATTTCACCAAGGAACTTAAGCATAAAGTTACAAGTAACTTCATATCAGATGTTAAATATGACAAAGTCAAGATCAGTGCCAAAACACCAACAGACTTCCGTAATATAGTTAAATACTTAATACAAACACAAAGGAGCTTTCATTCGTTCAAAGATCCTTCAAACAAAAAATTTTCAGTGGTTTTTAAGAACCTGCATCAATCAATAACAGTATCCGAAATAGCATTAGACTTAAAACAGCGGTTCCCTTCAATTTTGAAAGTGACCAGGCTCCAAAAGGACGGCAACCCCATTCCTGTAGTAGCCGCCGAATTTAACGGAACCGAACCAATTGACATCATTCTATCAATAGATCAAATATGTAACCATCGAGTGAAGGTAGAAAGACGTAAAAAACCGAAAGGCCCCTTGCAATGCCAAAGATGTTTAGATTTCGGACACACAAAAAATAACTGCAATCACGTCATCAACTGCGCGTTCTGTGCGGGCAATCATTACTCAGTAAAGTGTCCCAAGAAGAACGAAACACCGACGTGTGCTCTCTGTAAAGGAAACCACAGGGCGGACATCAGGAACCAGAACTGTTCATACTTTAAAGAGATAAGTGAAAAAAAAACCAAAACCCCGCCCAATGATAATAGTTATGCAAACCAATCCTTAAATGGTCAATCCTCACAAATCAACCTTAATCAACAATTCCCACCATTGCCTCAAACCAACACAATCCGGAACTTCAACCATATTTCGAACTCCCAAAATCAACCCAAAACTGCCCAAAACTCCCGTAACACCTCCCCACCAAATTCTCAATCACCAGACCCCCACGCCAGCAACCCAATAATCAACACAATAATAAATGCCATCACCTCATGCATTATTAATTTCATCAATTCTTTAATACCATCTATAATCAGCACCATTCAAAACTCCGTATCCGCGTACTTAACCAATAGCACTGGCAGATAAACCCAACAATAAATTAACCTGCTTAAATTGGAACTCCAATGGAATCAATAACAAAAAGGTAGAATTAATTCACTTTCTTCACCATTACGACGTTGACATTGCATGCATAGTTGAAACGCACCTCAATAAAAAAACCAAACTATTCATCCCAAATTACACTCTTTACAGATCTGATAGATCTGAAACCAAAGGTGGAGGCGTACTAATAGCAGTAAAATCATGTTATAATCACTACCAATCTAATCTCCCCAACCCCCCCGGCATTGAAGCCATCGCAATTAACATAAATATAAACAATAAATTATGGAAAATAATATCAGTATACAAGCCACCATGTACTAAAATCCAAAACGCAAACCTTCAAAATTTCTTCCAGCCCACGGAAAATGTCCTATTGTTAGGTGACCTCAACGCCAAACATACAAGCTGGGGCTGCCAAACCAGTAATCACGATGGCAAAATATTAGCAAATATAATTAATCAATTTAACTTAAAAGTTTTATCTCCTCCCGAACCAACATATTACCCATTCGACCGTCTGCGCAAACCGGATATCCTTGATTTAGGCATAACCAACACAAAAATAAAATTTCACATTTCAACAATTTTTGAACTAGATTCGGATCACATTCCGGTTTTAATGACTACCCAACAATTAACCCCTCAACACGCCCCTACCCCTAAAATAAATACATTAAAAATAAATTGGGCAAACTATCAAACTTTAATCAGAAATGCAATTCCTAGAATAAAGATCCTGAAAACTCCAACTGAAATAGATCAATCAATAAACTATTTGAACGAACTAATTATCTCCTCTATTAAAAAATCTCAACCCACCATACTACCAAACATTAACAAAAACACATACAGCAAATTACCTCAATCCATTCAAAATGCAATAATCACAAAAAACAAAACCAGAAGACTGTGGATCCAACTTAAAACTAGAGAACTTAAGAAGGAACTAAATCTAATCACTAACATTGTCAAAAAACTCATAAAAAATCACAAAAATCAACAATTTCATAATCTACTAAATTCACTAAACACCAACAACAACTCGCTCTGGCAATTCACCAAGAAAATATTAAAAAAGAAAAACACAATCCCTCCCTTAAAAACCACGACAGGTAAAGCTTATTCATCATATCATAAAGCTGAAGAACTCGCTGACTATTTTGCATCGACATTCACCTTAAATAATTCACAATTTCATCCCGAACACAACACCATAATAAAAACAGACAGAGAAAGTATTCATGGACCTCACCACAAAATCCAATACACATCTCCGACTGAAATAAATAAAATCATAAAAAACCTCCCAACTAAAAAATCCCCAGGTCACGATTGCATTAATAACACAGCTCTAAAGTATTTGCCACCCCCAGCAATAGCATTTTTAAATAACATTTTCAACTCATGCTTCAGAATCGGCTATTTTCCACTGACTTGGAAGCATGCAATTATCATTCCCATCCCCAAACCAAACAAAAACGCTGCCTTGACCGACAGTTACCGCCCTATAAGCTTGTTACCAAACCTTTCAAAAATTTTCGAAAAAATTATCCTAAAAAGACTAAACAAACATCTCCACCTAACAAAAGCTATACCAATAGAACAATTTGGATTCACAGAAAAAATATCCACACAACATCAGTTACTCCGTATTACAGAGCATATATACACAGCCTTTCAAAGAAAACACCACACCATAGCGATTTTCATAGACATTACAAAAGCATTTGACCGAACATGGCATCAAGCCCTGAACTACAAACTAATCAAAATTGGCACTCCCCACTACATACTCTCAATAATAAATAGTTTTCTTGACAATAGAACATTTTCGGTAAATGTTAACAACCACCTTTCAAATCCGAGATTAATAAAAGCTGGACTCCCTCAAGGTTCCCCACTTTCTCCGACCTTATTCAACTTGTATGTCGCTGATCTTCCTAAACTACATAATATTCAAACTGCTCAATTTGCGGATGATACGGCCATATTCTCTTCAGACACATCCATGAATCTAATTAGAAACAGAATGCAATTATACCTTCACATGTTAGATAGCTGGGCTTCCAAACTGAAGATACAGTTAAATCCAAATAAAACCTCCGCCAAAATATTCACACTAAGACCTTACACTCCACCCACTCCTATGACACTGAACAATAACACAATAGAATGGTTACCTCCCAACAAACCGGTTAAATATCTCGGCCTTCAACTAGACACCAAACTAAACTGGAAGCAACACATAGATAACAAACTAATTCAAGCCAAAATAAAATTACTGCAGCTAAAACCAATAATTCACAGAAATAGCTCGGTTCCATTCAACTCCTCCATACTAATATTCAAAACAGTCATAAGACCGCTACTACTGTACGCCTGCCCCATATGGATCAACGCCTCCAAAACTAACATTAACAGAATTCAAGTAATACAGAATCAGTTTCTTAGAACAATTGCTAACGCCCCATGGTTCGTATCCAACCTCCAACTTCATAAGGCATTTAACCTCGAACCGTTATCACAGCATATAGCTTATCTCTCCACCAACTTTTACTCCAGTTTAAATCAAATCCCCTCCCTGGCGCCTTTCAGACTCGGTAAAAATCCCATCCATCAAACCAGAATTACAAATAAATACCCCTACCATTCATTTCTCATCAAATTCGCCGAATTGGAACCTGATTAGAGGACCCACTAGGGATTCCTCTCCCATTGTAATAGTTGTAAGTTAATTTTAAGTTAATTATAAGTTAGTTTTAAGTTAGTCTATATGAAATCAATACATATGTAAAGTTGTTAACAACTAATCTATGTACTTACCATCAAAATCACAAATTGTAAAAAATACACCGTAAGCGGTTTTTAAGAAACACGAAAACGATCGAAATCGGTTTCGTATGTTATGGTCCGGAAGGAGGAGACACTTTCTTGAACTTCCGTCTAGAGTCGTTTTTGGCAAATAGATCGTCCCTGTCTCTCTTCGTCTACACTCGAGACATATCCCACTCAGGCCAAGGACAGGTCGCGAGTACAGGGTGATGCACGGTGGAATCTCACTGTAGGCTGACGGAAGCCGCAGTGAAGGGACAATCAAAACCAATAGACTCTCAGTGTCTATATTTCTCTCTGCCTCTCTCCTGTCGCATGTTGACGCATGTAATATAATTTTGTTTTGTTTCATTTAAGGAAGTAAGATCGTTCGGTCGACCATGGTGAAGTACCTCCAAAAAGTACTACTTCAAATCATAGTAAAATCTATGTTCAAGATGTTAAGAAAAAAATTGGCACTCACTGGGCCAATTTTTAATTAAAGAAGTGTAAATTAGTTCAGGCTCTTATGTAAAACCTTTCGCAGCTATTTTTGTAAGAGATCAGATGCTGTGGCGAATCCTGAAGCTTACTTAAGGATACCTCACCTTATGGAAGCTTCCTCTGACATAGTTTTCCTTGAAAGTGAAACCTACACATCATATTTGAATTCTGGAAAATTAATTATTGTACTTGCCGAGTTTACTATCATCTCTCTTCGTCGAAATTTCTTCCACAATAGCTCCAAAACAACCTGTGGAAAAAATTCAGAAGAAGGGAAAAAAGTCTTTTTTAGTTCATAGTGGACCTGTAGTGATATTTTACTCTATTCAGGGTGGAAAATTACCGTTCAACTGTAGTTGTTCTTGACGATCCAGTTGAAACTAGACTTGCTAATTTGTGTACTTCCGGCATAGTCCTCGTCAAGTCTCTCTTGTTCATGATTTGTACGATCTGACAAATTTTCCTTGAAAATCTTAATCTTAAGACAAGTGCACAACACTCAATTCATTTTTAAGTATATTGAATGAAAGTTTGAACCATAGGATTTCAAAGATTTGAAAAAAAGCTGATCAGGGAAAGATGCCTTATTGACTACACATTTTAAGGAATCGAGAAGATCTATTTATGTGACTGAGTACAATGAACAAAATCGCATTGAAAATCCTTCTGAATATGACTTCACTGGTTTGTTAGATTTTCTTTTCTTTTTTTGAATGTTCATTTATTATCTCGGAAGAAATATTTTACCAAATGCTTTGGAATTCTCTTCTCATTTCCTCTAAACATTTCATAGTTTCTAGCACTTCAGAATGATGCGTATCCATAGATTTGTCGTGTAATATATTGAAAAAAAACGTCAGTTGGTCTATACATTACTGAGAATGTTTCAATGAGAAAGATTCAATTGGCTACCTTGTGCTTTCACCAATGTTGACGGTTCACTGTTTTCTGTTTTCTATCAGATATTCTTCTTCTTCTTCTTCTTCCTTGACAAGGGTTGGGAGCCAATGACCCGTTCCGAGACTCAGAACTGCTCTAACCACCTCATTCTAGGTCTACCTACATCTCTGTAGCCCTTATGATTATATAAGAGAGATAACTTTGGTAGTCTATTTGGCTCCATCCAGTTTACATGCTGGAGCCATTTCTGTTGCTATTTTTTAATTTCATTTACTACACTGTCAATATTTAACCTTCACTTTATGTCTTCGTTTGGAACTCTGTCCCTCAAGGTTAGACCCAGTAGAGCTCTTAAGAAATTCATTTGGGAAGCCTCTTATCTTCTATTGTCATTTTTCCTCAGTGTCCACGTTTCTCTTGTGAATCAGAGTGTGGGTTGAGCTATAATATTGTGAAATCTTATTAGGATGCTACTCAACGTATTCTTTTTTAAATGCCTCTTCATATAGCCATTCAACTTGTTATATTTGCTTACATTTTCTTGCATTTCAGGGTTTATGTCATTTGATATTTTGTAGCCAAGGTAAGTGAAGTTGGAAACTGGTTCAATAATTTGGTTGTTGATAACAATTTTTATTCTTCTCAAATATTTGCCTTGGTATGCAATAGCCTGAGTTTATTGACTACATATCCTTAAATTATAACTCTGTAGCACTCGGTTAAGGCATGTTATATTTCTTCGGATATAGTCTTCCGAGGTAGCCAAAAGAACTTCTCATCTGCATAAATCAGATATGTGATTTGTTTATTTCTTGATATTGGTATACCTTTTGGATTTGTGGTACACCATAGATCCATAATTTTTTTCATATATATGTTGACGAGGATTGGGGACAAACCACACCCTTGGTTGACTTTCAGAAGTTCCGATGTTTTGCAATCATTCACCTTAATACAAATTTCGGTATTCTGGTTCATGCTTTTAATGGAATTTATCAAGTTTCCTGGAATGTCATAGCTCTCTAAAATACACCATAATTTTGATCTCTCTACACTGTCATAAGCTTTTCAATAATCCAGGAACAGCATGTACGTAGGCAGATTGTATTCTATGATTTTCCTCTAATATCTGTTTCAGAGTGAAAATTGCATCACTGCAACATTTCCATTAACCTCTTCCTGAAGAATGTTCTTCATCTCCTTTTGTATTTCAATATTGTGGTATACAATTTTGAGGCTGTAGTCAATAAGGGGATCTCACGATATAATTATGACAGTCTTATTTTGACCCCTTTTTATGTATACTGATTATTAAGGCTTTGTTCTATTCTGCAGGTACTTTGCTTTCAGTCCAGAGACTGTTAAAGAATTTTAATAGGGACCTTTTCATCAGATATCCCGCATATTTCTATAAGATGTCCAAAGAATAATATTAAATTTTCTCGTTGATCTTGTTCAGGGTTTACGAGTCCCAACGTGTTGGTGCCGGTTTGGGTAACTTTCTGTTCATAAAAATACGTAAAGTTCTTCGTAAAAGTACGTAAAATTCTCTTCGTTGAACGCGAAAAGAAACTAGAGAGGCTGGACAGAGTAAGGAAGGAAGGTCGATTTTTGTTAATGCGCATTGCTGCCAGCTGTAATACTAAATTCAGAATGTGACAATAATAATGTACAAATAAAGCCTGAGGAAACGTCTCTTTCATTTTAGCCTGAAGACCGCCTAAATGGCCATAACCATCATTGGAATGAGCAACAAGTGTTCCACCTAAATTAAAAGCATTCACGGTTGTGAATGATTTTAATAAAGGCACATCGCCGGTCTATCAACGCTGACGTCTGTAAAGTCCATGCATCTTTCTTGAACTTATCAGATTTGTCCACATCATGCAAAATGGTGGAGATGCGATTTATTATATCTGAACACTCTCCTAGAAGAATAGCCACAAATTTGGCAGAGGCAAGTTCCTTTGTAATTTGTATGTACACCTCTTACAGCCTCGATTAAATCATTCTGGATAGCAGGTGAAGTACCCTTGAAAACTGTTGTATTTTGCAAACGATAATTTAGGAGGTTTTCATGTGTTGAGTAAATGTAATTTTTCTATGTAGTTTCTTCTTTTGAACAATATTTCTGATTTAAGGTATCCTCTGAAAGCTTATTATTGCTTTCCTAAGTGGTAGGCATCATCAATGAGTCTTGTGAGTATCAGAATCTGATCTTCTTTACCATTTTGTGGTGTTTCGAAATTTATAAAGCCTTCTGAGCTTTTAGTTGCAAGACTATTTGGATATAACAGAAATTACACAGTGCAAATTCACAAAACATATGATGTCTTGTCTTTTCATGCTTGCCATTTTGTGGTGTTTCGAAATTTATAAAGCCTTCTGAGCTTTTAGTTGCAAGACTATTTGGATATAACAGAAATTACACAGTGCAAATTCACAAAACATATGATTTCTTGTCTTTTCATGCTTGCCTAAAGAATTATTAAGGGAAACTATATTGTCGAATGTGTCTGCTGTACCCTCGCTTCCTGAATTCGCATTTTGCAGTAAAACCAGGATGTTTTGGTGTGGACCTACCGTTGTTTTTTTTTTACTGAAAACCCAATTCTATTAAATTCTGTCCTTAATAATTGTTCTACAACACAATTACACAAAACACAAGCTTCTGGATCATGTACACACACCATTTTCACAAAAACTTGAGAGAAGCGACTCTTACGAACGACCAGCGAAGTACGAACGTTCACCGCAGCACCGGGTGTTTATTTTGTCTTCCGCCGAAGATGACACGTCGCTTGCCTCAGCGATCGAGCCCTCGGTTCCCCGGGGATTTGTGAACAGTTCATCCGGCGCTTTCGTCGTTCGACGCGAACGGCCAATTCACTAGTGTCCCAAGAGCCTTCCACTGAGCATCATGAAATTTTCTTTGAAGCAGAGAATATTTCGTTCGACACCTCTTTTTCTACTTAAGTCTGCCAGTACGTGCCGTATGAGTTTTATTAACAATTTTCAGGGCGAGAATATTTCATATCGGTCGACAATTTTGAAGCTTGTAAAGAAACTTCCCACCCATGGAATTGACAAACACAAGTTTCGAAAGCGCCATGTCTTGGCAGAAGAGAAGATGAACGAAAGCTCTGCCAGATTACAACAGTTTCCAAGAAAATCTATAAGGCGTCTATGGTTACTTTCGACAGGATTCGGCAACTACTCACACGATCAGTGAAATTTTTCGATCAGTGAAATTTTTAAAATAATGTTTATAGTGACAATCAAATAATTAGTTGTTAGTTATGGCCTCCTAGATCACCTGATATGTCTCCTTGTGACTTTTTCCTTCGGGGGTACGCGAAAGATCAGGTGTGTGCATAAAACCAGCTTTCGGAGGAAGAGCTCCAGCGCTCTGTTCAAGAGAAAATCGCAGAAATTCCTCGAGACTTTCTTCAAAGGGTAAATCGGAATACGTTCGGGAGGTGCCAAGAATGCATTCGAGCCGAAGGACACAGCTTTCTGCAACTTCTTTCAAGTAAGATAAGTGCAGCAGTAGTTCCCGTGTGTCAGCACGGGAGGGAGTTAAGCCAGCAGTTCGCTGGGCGAATGAGTCCTCAACTACCCCGGCGACGCTGCCCGAATCTTCGGCGAATGATAGAAGAACACTATTCTGCGGTGCCTGCCGAGCGCCGACTGCCCAGCCGCGCCAGCCCCTCTGCCTTGAGACGTGATGATGAACCCACTGTTTCCGCGGTTGACATGCGGTGCCTCCACCGCAGCGGCGAATTCTCTGCTGCGACAGCTTTAAGAACTGGGTGAAACTTCTCCCTTCTTCATAGTACAGAAGAAACTTCTCCCTATTTTTATAGTACGTCTCTGTACTTCATAGCACAGAAACTTTCAGAAGACTGATTGGCTCCTGGCAGGAAAACAGTGGTATTTTTTCGCATCTGATATAAAGACGTTCAAAATCTCAATAACTTATTACGGACTTACCATACTTAAGATCATTTCTTATACCCTTCGAATTAGGTACTATTCCACCGGTATAGGCAGTGCATTGAAGAATTCTCCACTGATCTGATGATGTTAAATGTAATATCCCTCTCTTAGCATTTTGAGGAAAAATTAATAAAAAACCGAGAATGTCATCACAACCGGAAGTAATGTCTCTCGCCCTTAAATCAGTACAAATCATGCTATTGTCAGCACTGTTTGCCTTGGAGTATGAAAGAAAACAACATTGACTTCAATATTTTGTATTACATAACCAAAAACTATTTGACTATTCACGTACAGTACAACCAATGTGGATAGATATTCAATACAGAAAGAAAGAATAGTGCGGAACCTATCAACATAATCTAAATTAGTACTGCCAACTTATAAAAATGAAAAATCATAAAAAATTCTAAATATCATACAAAACATTGTTTTCCTAGAGCTAAGGTCAATACCTCTCTTTTAACTATTAACAAATAATTATTTAAGTGCTCCGTTTATGTTTACAAGTGGCAGTTTTACAATGTACACATGTAATAAATAGCTGAGTATTTGACTATAAGCATGAGACAAACGTACAACCTTAAAGTAGTTTAAGTAGTTTACTTATTTCTTTCTCTTCCGCAGTAGAAGCGCGCTGCGTGAAGCGCTGGTTCCGCAGCAGCCGATTCGAGGGTGGGGAGGGGTGGTAATTCTGGGCGCGCGGCCCTCAGGGTCCCATCCGTCATCCGCCGCCCGGAATTTACACAGCGCGCGCGCACTTCTCGCGCCCGTTTGTTTTTTATCGCGGCGCTCGCGTGCTTTGTTGCTCCCATCGGCCTACTCGCGCGCGCCAAGCGGCGGATTAGGAAAGCGCTCGAGTCAGAGCGCTAACCGCGATGCAGAAGGTGCGACTCGTCGAAATGTACTCATTAAGCAGCACACGGAAATAGTTAAACAGTTTATACTTAAACACCCCGTTTGGTTAAGGTCCTGCTCCGACATTCCCTGGTGTTGATCAGAGAAAACACTGAAAACTACGGAGCAGAGCGGCATGCCGCTAGAATTTTCCTCCAGACAGTGGCTGAATTCGACTTACTAGCTGTGTTGTAAGTGTCGAAAATCCTGTCGCAGGACTCGAATCCTAGGACCACCCGGTCAGAGGCACTGTAGTGATATTAGTTTATTTATTTATTTTACGTCAAAAATACAGTTAAAACTGCGTATGACGTGCTATGGGGAGAAGTGAATTGTGTGCACATTTTCAAAATTCTGTGATCCCTACACTAAGTCATATACTACTTGAATTTTGAATGAAATGAAAAAAAAACTCCCATGTAATAAAATCTATTTTCAAGGATAAATAAGCAATAAAGTTTGGGTTCTTATCCATGTTGTCCTTCGGAATAATACTTCCTGCCGCGACAACATGGAAACGATAATTTGAATAACTGTATTTCCCACTGAATTCTAGAAGACGTGCACAGATAATGAAGTTACATTTATGCCCAGAAGCAAAACAAGGGACCATCTCAGCATTTGCTCAATGGATCGGGGAAACTGGAAGAAAAACCTGATCGAGATCATTGACCCAGAAGCTGCAATACAATACTTGTTACATATTGTTTAGAATTATACAGTCCAATGGTAAATAATGCATTAAATATCACTGTTAAAATTAATGTTACTTTCCTTGTGATGCTCAGTATAGTCTCTAATTGTCTAGAAACAGTTATGCAGCAGAAACGATTTCACTTTGGATTTAAACTTTTCTATCGAATTTAATCGTTTAATGTCATCTGGCAAAGTGTTGTAAAATAATGTACATGTATTGTATGTGCATTTTTTTGTAATGAGCTGTTGTTACTGTCACCTGATGAATATGATTTCTAAGTCGAGTGGTATAGTAATAGACATCGGCATTTTCTGAAAATATATTCCCGCCCCCAAAGCAAGTCATATTTGACAAAAACCACTGATTCGTAAATCAACAGACAAGGTAATGGTAAAATTCCTAGATTAAAGAAGAGAGGCTTACAAGAATCACGTGGGTGTGATTTGGTTATTATTCGTACAATTCGTTTTTGTAATCTAAAAGTCTGGGAGCTATAAGATGTATTTCCCCAGAATATTATGCCATATCTCGGTCGGGAATGAACATTCGCGAAATATACACAACGAGTAGTATGAAGGCTGACTCAATTTGAAAGAATTCTGAATGCGTAGCATAATGAACTTAATTTTGTGTTCAATTCATTTAAATGGATGTTCCATTTAAGGTTTGAGTGAATGGAGAGACCTAAAAATTTTGTTGCCTTAACATCAGTCAATGGTACACCGTTCATTTTCAATGGTGCACAGAATTGTTTATTTGAAATGGAAAACTGCATTAAAACCGTTTTCTTTTCGTTTACTATTAATTTGATATTTCGGAACCAATTTGAAACATCTGATATTGTACTATTTACGGTTTCTTCAGTTCATGCGTTGAGTCACGTCAGTCGGTAAAACCTCTCATTCTCCTTTGTGCTCTCAGGTTACTGTTATATGAGTCTATCATAGCGAAAATGGATTAACTCACAATTTTAATATTCCGCACACTACTTATTTACATAGTAAAGAGAAATTATTTAAACAGTGATTTTTCGACAAAAATAAATTTTGTAGGCCTCTGATACTGAAACGAAATTGGTTAATTCTTCTTCCTGAATATAGTAAATTACTTTCTATCCTTCCGTTGTGCAGTCAGGAACCATGCTTTGGGGGGCCTTGGTACCGCAAACTCGGTTTACAACAAAATTCCTGTCCGTTTCTTTGTCCTTCCATTCGTCCGTCCGTCTGTGAATAACGATAGATGCTACACCGTGGGAGGAATTTTTACCAAAATTCGCATTGTCAAATCGATCGGGCTTATATTTCACAAACTTGATTTTTCTTCGTTGAATGCGAAAAAAGAAGGTTTTCTTCGCAGATACTTGGAAATATCTTCGGATCATTGACTCACTACCAGTATAACCTAGGACCTTAAGGAGAAAAATTGTTAAGAAACTGGTAGGCAGAAACGAAATATTTTTCTGCAAGAGTCATGTGAAAAATTTGTTCAAAAACCGAGGAGAATACTTGGTGTATTTCTTTACTTTCGTCGTATGAAAAAGTATTGTAATGGTGCCCCGGAAAACGGTGATTTTTTGGCAGAAAAACTCTTATTTCTGGACCCTGGTAACAAAAAAGTGTGTTACCATTGTTTATATATGTAATACATTACTATATGTAACAGGTTTTGTGGTCAGAATCAATTTTGTGTGACCTTAATACAGAAAAATCAAGTATTTATTTGGCATAATTGCTGCTTGAAATTAATGCAATTCATAAAAAAAGTTTCTTAAAAACCGATTCAAACGTTTTCTTGAATGTTTTTCCACGGATAAAACAATGGACGCTTAAATGAATGGCGTATGCCTCATTTTCGTGGAACACTGATTGATTATTTCGTGTTTCCGGCACAACAGCTAAGGTCAATAGTTTCGTAAATGTAGAGCATGTTTTTCCTCGGGAGGTGGAAGTGATCGTCCCAGGGAGGACGGTGAGAACTGTCGCCGACTTTCACGTAGGCTAATGGCGTTTTCTCTAATCAGGAGTCTCACCAGCGGGTTACCATCCCAGCTTGATCAGCAAACTCAGCTCGCGACCGGTCTCCCGACATGTGTGGTAGTGTAGTGCATATACGCGTGTGTAAGGTATGATGATAGAACGAGAAGGAACGATCACGCGGTGCGGAGGCCATTTGTTAAGGTACTGCTCTGACATTCCTCAGGAGTTAATTGGAGCAACTACGGAAAACTACCGATCACAGCAGGAAGAATTCTCCTCCAGACAGCGGTTGAATTCGACCTAGATAACTAACTAGTGTCAAAAATGCTGTTATCGTCGGGACTCGAACCCTAGAACCTCTCGGTCAGAGACACTGCAGTGATATATCAATTGATACCCTGAGCCATCTAAGCCGGTTTGAACTCCCTGAATTTTCGAAAATTGCATCAGTTAGAAATAATGCCAAAAAGTATATGCTGTCATAGCATTACTACGAGTACTTTCCAGCCTGAAATGACTCAAACTGTACATGTTATGTGCTTTAATTTATTTTTTTCCAATAACAATGTGCTACTATCTTACATGTCTTTTTGAGAAACATCAATCAACACAACACTTAACACAACTTCAGCTACAGAAGGCGAAAGAAGCCTAGTTCGCTGACGAAGGAGCGGATCTCTTCACTGCGGTTCCTCCATCGCTAGGGTGCGGCGCGGAACTGCAGCAGGATGGTGACGAAGGCGATGACGGCACCGCCGACCTGCGCAAAGAACAACCGACAGCAACTGACAGAACATTGCTTGTTTCTGAGCGCGACAACTGTTTTGCTCAATAGCCTCTTAATATTGTGAAAGTTAGAAACGCTAGATGGCGGTGATATTCGGTACCGACGAATGCTTGGTGTTCATTGGAGAAACCACGAAAAACTAGGGATCAGAGCATCTGGCTGCTAGAATTCTCCTCTAGATTGTGCATATAATCCCATATATTAACAATGGGGGTCCTCTGTAAATCACAAATTAAAGTTTTCTTATTTTGTTTAATTAATGAATTGATTTATCTAATAATATAACTATATATTGATTTAAATAAAAATAATATTCAATTTGAGGCCCTACAAATGAAAGAAATATTGACTTTCTTTCATCGATATTTTTACACAATAACACAACCTATTATATTTAATGCCAAATGAAGGTCGAGGAGCTGTCGTGACTTATCATTGTGATGAAATATATTATACTAAGTCTTAAAGTATTACAAATATTATCTCAATTTATTCTGAACTTTCATTTTTTTTTTGTAAATCAATCCTTTTTTTACCCACTGTCAAAGACGGTAAAACAACCGAAACTCTATTAATTGCTTGAGATAAATTTCATCATAATTTGAAGACAGAATAGATCACAAACGATATCAACGATTTATAAATTGAAATCTATTGAAAACAAACCATCACGTCTGAGCCTCCTTGGCAATGTTAGTGTTAAAATAAATAATTTCGTCACAAAAAGTTTTTTGAGTCAGATATTTTTTTTGTTAAAATAACGTTTGCTAAGACTACTGTCTTTGCTTATTACAAGTATTTGTTAAATTTCGTTATTTGGCTAAAATGAGTTTATGTTGAAATTTTTTTAAATTAAAATATGTCTTGCTATTAAAAGCAAGTATTAATGGAATTTTAGGGGCTACTCACCGAGAGAACGAGTCCCCGCTCCAGGCGAACGAATCCTCCGGGCGCCGGTGCGCAGTGGGCCATGCGCAGCACTCGCTCCGCAGCGCGCAGCTCCGCCCGCGCCCGCTCGCTGCGCGCCTCCGCCTGCGCGCCCAGCAGCGCCTCCCGCGGACGCTCCACCACCTACACGCGCACATCGCGCAACGACAGCCAATGAAAACCTGGCTAAATAAAAGCTAAAGGCACTAGCTTAACCCAGGGCGCCCGTAGAAAACAAGGGCCCTGGTGCAGTAGATCCACGAGGGCCCTCTATTTCAAACGAAAGAACCCCCCCTCCCCAGCACATAAACAGAATTCATCTCTTCATGCAACGGAGATAACTTGGAGCAGCTAATGTGATTTAGAAGTGATGTTGTCAAAGGCAACGTGCCCCAACTGGGCTCCCGTGGCTTTGCCTGGCGCATCCGTCGGCGAGTACTTTCATGTTGACAATTTTTGTGTGAAATAGAGGTTCATATTTAAACAAATTTTAAACCGAAAACTTTCAATGGCTCGTCTATCCTCAAAAAATAGCGACAAATGAGGGAAAATCGTAGGAGACGTATTTTAAAAAATCGTTTAATTACATTAGTATGTTTACCTAATCCCAAAATTACAAAACGCTATCGTTAATATACTAAGCATTCACGTTGAGCTCGGAAAGCAGTATAATAAACCAAAGCGATCCAGCACATTATCTCCTTTAAGCCAAGAGCCTTAACTCCCAACCCTCCCCGCCAAACATCTTTTTTTTTATTATCCTTTTCTTAGTGTGGCCTTCGATACGAGGGGCAAGTAGAAATCAGCATAGGGATTTGGCTCACTTGAGTCTTAGGAGGACCTAGCATCCTGGCAACGATACCACCAATGCTAGTACAAGATATAGCCGAGTCTTCGAACCTCCGACCATCAGATGGGGACGATGCAGTCACAGTAGTGTCAGGTTCAATGGCAGCTGTGTATCTTCGATACGCTGTCTCTTTTCTTTTCTCGTCCGCCTGCCCGACGGTCTTTTCCAGCAGAGCAGCCAAAAACATCGATAGATGACTCTGGCTGCTCTTTCTCCAATGCAGCCATTGTCATAGTAAGCTCCAGTAGCCATATCATAGTAACCATTGCAGTCCTGCCACTGCACTGCGCCTTGGCAGCCCGATATTTGGAGCGTCCGGAAGAGCATGGCGCAAATGTTGTGAGAGCCCTGATTTGGGTGCAAAGTTGGCGTAGCATATAAAATTTGCCTTTAGATTCTATCGGACCTGGGCACTTTGTGAAGTAACTGAAAGCGGATAGCTTACCTTTGTCGTTCTAGCTACATTTTCAGCATAAAAAGAGTAGAGGGACATCACTATACATGACATCACTATCATGATGCCAAACCATATTATTCAATTTGGGAGCGCAGCGTCTCCTCCTAGTTAGCGCCCCGCGCGAGAGGGCGCTCGCTCCCAGCGCCCGCTGCCAGTCGCTCGGAAGAGCACGACGGGGTGGTGGGCTGCAGACCCCCGGCCTCCTTCCCCCGTGACGTTTCCTTCCCTAAGCCCATTTCCTACCACAATCCCCATTTGGAGACCCGGTGGTTTCATATTCAGTACTTGCTAGAAGAACGTTATTTATAGCGATAGTTTCTTGTATTCCATTGTTAGATGAGCGGTTGAGATAAGTAGAAACAGTTAAGTCAGATTACGTTTGTTCTCTGGCAGTAATTGAAAGAAGTGTTTATGAGTGCAGCGTGAGTGTGTGACGAAAAATTTAACAAAATTGAAATATTTATTTCCAGAGAACTGTTTGTTTGATGCACTTGTAAGTAATAGTACATTCATTTGATATATTTGAGTTTATTATTGAATTACGAGCATGTCACTTTCCTACAAACGAAAAAAAATTGTTTTTTACTGATACCTATTTGAGGATTATTGCCGATGCTACGTATATTTTTTCACTAGGCTTTCTGATATCATGTGTTTTTCTATCTTAGCGATGGGCACCAGGCGTTATTATTCGCTTTCTCAATTAGAATCGTTAACAATTTCTTCTGACACAGTGACAGTGATGGTGATATTGATATCATAGAACTTCCACCTGACAAAATAAGCGTCGTTACTGATGAAGACGTGAATGAAGATATTTTAGATGTCAGGGCTGTGGTTGTGCCTGATCAGGTGGAAATTCATTCTAGCGCTATAGCACCGAATAATTCAGAGGTTCAAGGGACAACTACGGCAATGAGGTAAACCTATAAAGGTCTAAAAACTGCTGAAGGCGAAAAAGTCTAAAATTGTGGCGGATTGGCACAGATTTTGACGAGATTTTTCCAAAAGACTTGGATCACACGAAGACGTTCTGTCAATAAAAGAAAAAAGTTATTGAAACTCTCAGAAGAAAACCTCCTGTTGAAATTTTCGATAAATTGTTCAATTATGATATTATATCGTGAAACAAAGTGTAATATATGCTGCTAAAAATAACAGGCATAATTTCACATTTGCTCCTGGTTGTCTCCGAATTTTTTTTTTGTTTCCTGATATTAACTGGTTACCATTCTTTTCCCCCAGGAACATATGTATTGGTGTGAGGATGATATTTGTATTCAGTGTCAGAAAATGCTTCACATGAAACAGACACAAGGAAATAAAGAGAAATATTAATTTCCATGACAGCAGTGATCCAGGAAATCAATCCTCAAGGCTCCATCCCCCCTCTTTGAATTTTGAAGGAGTATTGCCAGGCAATATGTTGCTAACATCATCTTTAAGACCCAAAAAGTGCAGGTAGACCATGTTTGCAGAGGTTTACAAGCAAGCGTGTTCTTGATGCCAGAAGAAAAGATTTAAAAGGACATTATTTGGAAAGAACTCAAAATGGGAAGCAAAGAAAATGCTCAGTTTGTAAAATAAAAAATAAAAAAATAATAAAAAAAGTACGGGAACAAGTTAGTGTTGCAAGTGCAATATAGGACTCCAAGTAGAATTAATGACTGAATGGCACAAATAAAGTCTTTATTATCATGTTATTGTTCATTAATTAAAATAATGATATTCTAAAGTATGTGGTGTTTTTGTTCATGGCACCCGCCACTATCCCCAATTGGGGATCGACTAAATAATTCAACGTTCTAGGCAATAATCAAGGTCATAAAATAAATAAGACAAATATACAAGTTATTTTTAGTGTAAATTACAATGTTTAAGTGGAAATAACAATAATAAAAATGTGATAGGTAACGTGTTAGCTAGGGGCTCCCGTTTCAAGGCGCCGACCTTTCGCCCATCCCTTTTGGCTCCCCCTCACGTTGCCCCGGAGCCCACGTGTGGAAGTGAGTGATTCAACTTGTCGGCCACGCAATGACAAACTCATTACAGGCGGCTATTACGGCCATACGACTGCGATTCCATTACATGAGTCTTCACGGTTCTTACTAGTGCAGGTGCACTACAGGCATCGCCTGCTCGCCTCACGGAGCGCTCGTCCACATTCCACCCCAAATTAATTTGTAATATCTATAGGAACAAGATTTATCCACTTTTGCGTTACCGGGGACCGGTAATAAGAGTCTTTTTGTCGAAACATCGCCGATTTTCCGCGCATTATTACAATATTTTATCTTCTTACCAAGTAAGACGAGAAAGTAAAAAGCGCTTGTGTTGGATATAAAGGAATGAATATTAGTAATACCATTGCTAAGGGGGAGGAAAGTTTGCATGTAAAGGTAAATTGGATATAATCTGTAATAAATATTGTTACTTTGAATTTGAAGATTTTAATATTATTGGTAAAATATTACTTTTTATGGAATTGTATTTTTTAGTAACAAGTAGTACGAAAGGGCGTTAAATATTTTTAATGAATATGTACGGAGTTCTGTATAGTGTCTTATATTCAAATGTAAAATCGTCGAAAATATGTTAGCTTTGTAGATGAAGAAAGGATTATAATAACCATATATTGCCGTGTAAATATAATTCCGTATATTAATCTATAGTTTATGAACGCATGACGGATTCCTCTGAGCTAGCACTCACGCTCTCACGAGAAGTGTCAAGAAGGTTATCCGTTGGCGACACCGCAAATATTGTTACGCAGCGCCATAGTTGGAGCGGTAACCTCAGAGACAGACAGCCCTGCGGGAGTGAGCTACAGAGCGCGCGCAGAAAGACAAAGCACAATGCTGCTCTGGTGCAAGGTCTTGGGGCTCACGCTGGCTCCCCTGCACGTCGCCTGCAAGCGCGCGGGTACGACTGACTGTCAGCTGTCGAACGATGGCACACAGTTCCAATTATCTTGCCATTCTGTGATTATTTGAGCTAATCTTCTGGTGGTAACAGTCAACTTTTTTGGTCATCTATGATTAGAGAGGATTGATGGCCTGAATTTTCAGACCGTTCGATTTTCTTGGTGGGTCTTTGATTTGTGAAATGTGCTTTACTTTTATAAATAAACATGCGACTGCTACTCTGTTAATATTACACATTCTAAACTGTATTAAAAGATGTGATGCATATTTGATGATCATGGGTAATGGCAAATATATCAGATAAAGATGTGACGTATCAGATAAAGATTGACGTGGAGATGGAGGATGACAATGTAGATGATGACGACGCCTGATGTACTACAAAGGGAGATGCTGTTGCTAGTTTTGACTATGAGGTTTTGAATAGAGTCATTCAAGATGGATTTTTGAATAGTTATTCGAGAAACATGAGATTGGTGCAAAAATTTGTGCATTTCGTCTCAAGTAATTAGACCAGGATATTTCATCGAGTGGGAGACAAATAACGTTAGACGAAGAACGTTAATAAGAGCTGTTGGCACTGAAAAGTATCCGATCACGCAAGATGTAATTATACAAAATTTAGTGCCCAAGATAGAGACAATAGCTACAGAAAATACTTATAGTATTCTAAATATACATATATTTTCACCTATAAAAATGAGTTTGAATACTAAAATTCTTCATACATTATAGCAGAAAGCTACCCTGAAGAGTCATCAAACGATTTGCACCCAAAGAAAATAATCGCATGGGAAGAAACAAAACATGACAGTGGCAACTCCTAAAAAAAGTATAAAATCATTTTCGTTCAATAAACTATATTTTTATAGTAGTGAATTTAATACATAATTACGGGTTCCTCCATTCTTTTATTTCTTATTATCCCCTCTACACAAAGGAAAGATAATGCCTCTTGACTATTTACCTATCGACACAAAACCCTATATGTGAATTGCTGCTGGATAGGTAATTACTCCCTCATGATCGTACCGAAGATAATTAAGAAGAAAAACTGAAATTCGCAGATTTCGGCATATTTTGCTAATATTACGCTGCAACAGTTCTCAATCGTGCATTATTTCAGAAAGATGCATCTTAGGGTCTTTACCCGACATTTTTTTCGCGAATTAAGTTTTGTACTGTTGTATACAAAATGAATTTTTTGTACGTTCTATTCCCTTTTGGAAAAGTTCTCTTACCCCGTATCAAGACGCGTCCTAAAAACTTATTACACTGCCCATTAAACGAAATCGACTTCTCAGAATAATAAAGCCGATAGAAATTCTTTTGACACATCCAACCATGTCGATAACTCATTTTTCCATAAGAGTACAGTTAGAACCCTATTATTTTAGGTTGCGAAGGGTTCACTGAAACTCCAAAAATTTGTCTGCAGTGTGTAGCTAATTTAACTTTAAAAACAATTATCTAAAGTGTTTTTCTCAACAACTAGTAATATCATACACCACTGCAATAAATTTAATATTCTTACAAAACCCCTTTTAACGAATGCTGCAATACAGATTGTAGTTTCCTGGATCAGAATAAATGCTATATATTTCTGAAGCTTGTAGACTTGTTGTGAATGATCACTTTTGTCACTGAATACGGAGTGACAAAATTGCATATAACGAAGTTACATATGCAACATTTGCAGTTGATTGTTTAGCAACTCACAATGCACAGGTGTTCTGTAAGTCAAGTTTTGACGCAGACAAGGCGATTTCATGTCCCTGCCGAGCACCTCATTCACGGACAAATGTTGAACTCCGTAGTACTAAATTTTCCAGTGTACGTAAATTGGAAAATCCGAGTATATACATTCCATTAGATACCAAGATAATAAAAAAGTTGCTGTTCCGTAGAGCAACACGCAAAAGCTTATTGGCAGGCAGCCTGGTGCTTGGAGCTTAGCTGCCGCATGACGCCAGCTCTGCCTTGCGGTCTGAGGCACTGAGAATCCGACTTCAGTCAGTAGGCACAGAAAGCGAACACGAAGTTTAAGGCTAAATGTACCGACACTAGTTCCATTTGCCGCCACCACGTGGCAGCACCAAAATAAGCAAAATTTACTAGACCGATAACGTCTGAACAAATTGTCCGATTTTCGATCTGTAAACGGCTTTGGACTCCTTTTTAAAATAGAATTCACGCTACGATGCCGTTTTTTCAAAAATATTTCCAAAAAAAATTTAAAATGAGTTCTCATACTTCCCAGAAGAAATTAAAAAATGTGGGCTTATAGCGCGATGACGACGTGCTTCCTGAATCCAACGCCGTGTCAATCATGCAAATCGGATGAATAGAAGCGGCGTAAAGTGAAATTTCGGAAAAAGTACCTGATCCCTCCAGTTGCGTCACCCGAACCTCGACGCGGCCGAACGGCCAAACCCGGCGGCCTGCGGCTCGGGAGGAGGCATTGCTCTCAGGCAGGCAAGCCGGGCAGTCGGTTTCGTCCCTTTCAATCTCAATATATTTTTCTCCACTTATCAAACTAGTGATGCTGTAACACAACCAAACGGTCTCATATCATCTGTAATAGTTGTATAAAACTGTATATCTTGTCCACATATTTCCGTCTTCATACCATCAAAAAGTTATTTGAGGCACTACTCAAAATATCAATTCCGATTTGGAAACTGATTTCAAAAAGAAAATTGAACTAATTGTGTAGATACCACCAATATTCCATGTCCTAACATCTTATTTTACATACATTTTACTTCTAAGATCTTCCGTTATCATTCCACTACCAGAAAGAATGAGCCGAAATTACGCACGAGCTCTTTTTTCCTGCGACTCGATTTTTGATCTCAAAACGGCGTTTGTCTCCTTGATAGACTTCACCTGATGAATCTGTTTTCCCAAGTAAAATTTTAAAACTGTTTTCGTACTTTCGGACAAAATTGAAGAAGTGGTAAAATAGCGCGCAGGCGAGATGCATCCTGAATCCAACACTGTAACAAACATTAAAATCTAATATTAAGAATCGTGACATGTCCCAGCTTACTTAGTAAGTTATGTTGATATAAAATGATTCTGTTATATTTGTATAAACTTGATGATTGGAATAAGTAATTCCCGGCGCGTCATTTTGATACAAACTACGTAAATGATAATATAAAAGGATGTAGTGTAAATCATTGTATTGTGACATATATATTGTAACGCCCCGTCGCATACACGGACCACCGCGCTTCGTGAACGCGAGGGACGTGTGCAGCGGGGTAATTTAAAATACGCGCTCCGAGCCGGCGTGGCAAAACCTCGAGGCTAGCGATAGAGTTCGCTGATGAAGTGGGACTGACGAAATCTGGAAGCGCTCCGACAACCCAAGCTTTTTTTCTTTTTTTTTTTTTTTTGATGTGGGAGCTAGGAGGAGAGAGGATGTTGAAGTGCCGAGAGACGGGTGAGTTAAGCAGGACTGTGCTGGTGATGAGTGGTATGTAGCTCTCTACCACAAAACAGGAGGTAAATGGAAAAATGTAATTGAGTGGGTTGTGGAGTATTTGTTTCACGAGATGATGTGACGTAGTGTTAGAGGCACGTTAGGATAAAGGGGACGGAAACGTAAACGTGTGAGGTTAGAGAATCAATCTCTCCTCAAGCTGGTATGCGATATCAAAATTTAGAATTGTGGGGAGCATTAGAGAGGTCGGCTCTGACATTTTCAAGTGGCGAGTGACTTTCTGTGAGTATATTTTGTGAGAGATGTGTAATATCCTTTGAAATGCACGATGTTCTATTGCATCATTCTGAGTTGAAGACTTGAAAGACTGGTAAACGAAATTGTGCATAGTAAAGCATCAATGTTCAATCACCAAAGTACATGTGTGGATTGTGAACTGATTATTTATTCATGGGAGAAGAATTTAAAGAAAGGTGAACTTTCACTTTTGTTAACTTGTAGTGCTGCCAATTATGTACTGTTTATTTGCAACTTGTATTGCAGTTCTCTTACTGTAAGGAAAGTATTAAGTTGTTAATTTTGGTCAATTTGGGAGTGAAATTCTGCAATTTCTGTGGTAATTTAGCATTTTATTGGAGATTGTCCAGTACCACAGATTATGAAAAATATTAGATGAGTGGGAGGACAGTTAGTTGTTTCTACTGCCAAAGAGTTTTATCAACATGTTTATTTATGATTTCCTTCTGATCATAATTAATATGGTGTGATTTCATGGCAGGTAGAATTAGCATGTAGCAGGAATGCTATGTGACCATGCAGGATAAAGAGAAAGAAAATGTTGCAATGATTACTTGTATGGTAATGAACTAGTATTATCATTAAAACTTTGGGTAATGATACACCCTACTTTCTTGAGTATTTATCAAAAGGTATAAGAAAACTTTGTCAGTCATGAATATTTTTTATACAATTTCTGGAGAAATGGTGTAGGATGTTTATTCTAAAGTTTATATTGTAAATTAAATTTCTATTGCTGTGTTGATCAAAATGGGATGTGAAATTATTATTGAAAAATAAGCGGAATGTTTATTCTAAAGTTTACATTGTAAATTAAATTTCTATTAATGTGTGTTGATCATAGTGTGGAATGTTTATTCTAGAGTTTACATTGGAAATCAAAGTTCTATTGCTGTGCGTTGATCGTGATTTGATGTGAATTTATTATTGAAATGAATTGTGATGAGGAATGTATAAATCTGAATTGTTTTGGAGTGAAGGAACATAAGTGTTGTATAAATTAATTGGAATGATAATATTAATTCCAAGGGACTTAATCATTTGTTCAAAGTTAATAATTTGATTTTCCATTTTTTTAAAAGGATGTTAGATGGTTATAATTCTCAGAAGAGTTCTAGAAACAGTACTTCTTTGTTGATTTGCTTGTTTGTTTTTTTTGTTCTTGTATTTGGGTACAGGCAGCCAGACAATTGTACACTGCTGTGACATTATTTCTGTGCTGTTGCTTTTGTGTTTGTTTAGAAACTTGCAGATGTCTGTGTACTACAGTTTTCATTAAATGTCATTGTTTGTTTTTCGTAACATTGCACTTTCTTTTCTTTTTCGTGGGAAAGGTGTGGAACAACGCAGGCAAGAACCCTCCTTTAGTCCTCGATTTCCTATTAAGCAAATTTAAATTATCAATATTATTATTATTATTATTATTATTATTATTATTATTATTATTATTATTATTGCATCTCGATGACCAACCGCGGACGGCCCCTACCCACGCCGCCGCCGTCCGTTTGATAAAGCGTTGCGTCACAAGAGAGCTGGCGCCCGAACAGGGGACTGAAAGGGGTATTCTATAGGAAATTGGCATGGGGAAGTGCGTATTTAGCACTTTGAAATTTCTTTTACCTCGCAAGGTTTGTTCCCACCTATCTCCGAAAGAAGTGAAGGTGCACTGCAATGAAATTGTACTAGTATAAGGTGACATTTTGGAAAGGGTGTTGGATATTGAATTAGTCGCTCGCATCTAACTAACCACCATGGAGAGGAGAGATAGATTCATGGGACAGAGGGGGTTGTCAGTAGAGGGTGATGGTAGTGAAGATGGGGATGTATGAGCAGGAACTTCGAGTGGGACGGTGCCAGAAATAGTAGAAAAGGAGGGAGATAAAAATGAACTAGCACCGACAGAGAGGGAAAACTTATTTTGCATGATGGAAAAGGTAATGGGAAATTTCCTAAAAACCACAGAGGAAAAAAATCGAATTATGTTCGCTGAAATGGAGCGCGAAAGGTCGATCAGACGCTCCGGGCGGTATGTTAATGGAAGGGTATGAGGCGACAAATCAGAAGAGTAGTGGGAAGCTGCCTGCTATGCCTGATAGCCAAGTACCCGAATCGGTCATACGAAGGTCCGATGCAACCGATAATTCCAAGAGGAAAGAATGATCTGTTAGCGATCGATGTATATGGCCCATTACCGGCAACGACGAGAGGCAATAAATTTATAATAGTGATTCTGGATGTGTTTACCAAATTTGTGCAAGTATATCCTATTTTTATATCCAAGATTTATAACAATTGTGAGACTCCATCTTTATATTTCACGGTGAAAATTTTGAAATATCTCTACAGGTCTGATTCAGTTTGCCCATTGTGAAACCATGGAGCAGGTTGTTACTCTGTGAGAACCTCTAGGCACCGGGCGGGCGTTCTTTCAGCGCCCGCCGCGAAGGGCTAGGCTAAAGTGGCCGTGGGGGAGGGGTTCCGGGATTTCCAAATCCGATATGGCACTGGGACAGTGGTTCTCGAATATCGCTGCGAATGCTCACTCCAAGTTCACTGATTGGCTGGCTTACTCGGTGCCCTTCTCCGCTTAATTGTACTTAATTCTGAATTATGTAATAATGATAGCTAAATATATTATTAATATAAAATTTAAATATTCTATGAACTTTCATTTAAAGAAAACAACATTTATGTCAACTGGTAAAAAAGGAAACCTGAACATCAACGGAGAAGTGATATACATGGAAGGCGAAGTTAAATACTTATGAATTACAATAACAAATTCTGGATACTGTACAGAAGAACTAAAGAGAGGAATCATTTTAGAAAAAGCAGCGGAAAGAAAATTACACAAATTCATAAAATATGCAGGCATATCAAGCGATTGATTTCTAAAATTTTAGGTCCCGGAACGCGCTTAAAATGATTTATTAATTCAATATAAATAATTATATATTTATAATATAATGTAATAATTATCAGAGAGATACAGGAACGCCGTTCCGTCAGAAATCAAGCCTTGCGTAAGACCAAAGTCCAAATAATCGAGAAAATGGTATTTCTAATCCTGTTGTGTGGGTGTAAACGCTGAACATTGAGATAGGCCGAAAAAAGGAAGATGCGTTTGAAGTATGGACACGGAAGAAAATATTAAACGTACAATGGGAGGGCAAAAAGATAAATGCCGAAATTTTGAAAAGAAAACAGAACTTTCTCTAAAAGCCAAAGCCAAAAAATGGAAAATAAAATATTTTGGACATACTATGAGTCGAACAAAATCTCTAGAAAAGTATATTATGCTTGGAATGATAGAATGAAGCGGAAGAAAAGGGTGTAAGTGGCACAATTGAATAACTAATACACAATATCACAAACAAAAGGAAAAAGGCAGTTCGAGTCCGAGTGAGCAATGAACAAATTGCTAGCATCCTATTGCTGTGTATATCCAGATAGGTCTAACAAGGGATGGCTTGCGATCTATGTTCTAGTACTATTTCTCTGCGCGTTCAGACCCGCGAAGAATTGGGACCTGCAGATGAAAGGAGAGATGCTCACAGCCGCTGCTTGACCGGGCTGGAGCCGACAAATATACATCGTCGCACTGAACAGTGTGTTTGATACCCGCAGTCTTTCATGCGTACATTCTGCCATTATTAGGGAAGAACTCGCTGAATTATCGGCGCGTCCCCTCCCAGTTTCGGATAGCAAGAAAAGCGAAGGAATGATGCTCAGGTAATACAAATGTTCAAAATTAAAACATCTTTAAAAAACCTGGTTTAGAAACATCGATCAAGTTCGTGCGGAAGATAATTTGTTTTGACAGTGGCCGTGATTGTTAATTTATAATTACGATTTAGAAAAACGGCAAAAGAAAGTTTTCAGGCTTAGTTTCGCTGTTATTCTTTTTACTATCGCCCAGGGTCATCTTACGGAGTCACAAATTCCTCAAATGGGTACAGGAAAGTGGGCGAGAGAGCTTGCGTTGCCCACCTCTCTGCGTACGGTACCACATACGTAGGAAATGCCAGAAAAATGGGGTCATTTCTTGGGCTGAGGATAGTCTACTGGATGAGGATGTTACAATCACCGTTCGCTTTATTCGAACACATGTATTGACAGTGGTATAAAGGCAATATTATTTCATATTTTAATTTTTTTATAAAATTGTGATTATCGGTTCTTTTCATTCACAACAACTCATCAAGCACATCGATAATAAACATCAGGTTTCATAAATGTTTCATTTTTTTACGAAATATGTTCATGTGTCTATACAAAATCTATGTTTCGAAAATATCAACATCAATGTTGCATCCCTGTTCTCGACACCTAGATGAGGATCGCCGATTTAATACGTTTGCATTCTGATTCCCTAATATGAGGTTTACAGTGACTGGTATGCTACGTTTTACTAGTAGTATATAAATCTTATAAATTGAATTGCAACCCGATCAAATGTTACTGATAAGCGTGTACGATGTTTAAAAAAATAGTATCTTAATGTAGAAATGTAAAAGTTGCCGAACTGTATAACAAAACATAATTTATCCCCCTCATAGACGGATATTCCTCTTCTAGTGTGGTGTTCCTGTGTAAGGGTTAAAGTTGTATTGCTTTCATGACAATTTAATGCATTAAAAAATACATATATATATATATGTCACAATACAATGATTTACACTACATCCTTTTATATTATCATTTACGTAGTGTAATGATTTACACGATCCCCGATAGTATGCGTTTGGATAATAAACAATTTGAAAACATTTACAGCAAAGGCGCCATAATAAAAAAAAACCGATTGGGGAAGAAAATAAAGTGAACCCGATACTTGTGCAAGTTTTGACCATAGACATTAGATCCGGCTTTAATTTAGGAACATTTTAAAAGTTATCCCAGTAAAATCGCGTCAGGCGATAAGAAGTAATTGAAAATTTTGTATTTCGTATATTTGTGTTAAGGAGAATATTAATGGAGTCCATTGTTGGAGCGATGAAACGCTTATAGAGAAGAGGGTTTTTCGAATAATGCAAGAGAACGCGATAAGATATCAAATTCAGACTTTCGGGGGGAAAAAGAAGAAAATTAGCGGCATCATGCAAAATTTATCCCATTTAAATATCTTGACGGGAAGTATCAAAATTTTAATAAAACAAATAAATTAATTCAAGCAAAAGTTTAGCAAGAAGGAGCGATTAGCGAACAATTGCAGTGCGTTCCGTTTCACATCCAAAAACGGAAAATAGGGAAAATAAAAGGAATTTGACCAAAGGAAAACAAGAGGAAAACATCGAGTTTTAGGAAATTGCCGGGAGAATTTTATTAAAACAAAAACGGAAATAAAGTGTTTCGGGAAACGTTAAAAATTAAATATTTTGTGAGAACCAAAGTGGCGCGATCGTCAGTTATCAAGCGATCGGGAAAAGTGTTGAGCAAAAATAACAATGCTAAGTTGGAAAAATTTTAGCAGAACATGCCTAGACTTGGTGGAGGCAAGACGTGTATTCGCGTAGGCGATGTTTGGAAATTTTTAAGTGCGGAAGTAATGCACAGAATTTGCAATAGTAACTGGGAATACTTCATGTAAATTATTTAATATTTCGTGAAAAAGAATTTCATAAAAAAAAAGTTTTCGGAATTACTGTGAAATTCGGCAACGCCCGTTGGACTCGCGAGAGCAAACGATAATGAGCATGGCCGTATGAGAAATTTTGCAACGGTGGGGAGCGCGACGTTGCATTTACGATTAGTGGCGCGGAATTCAATTCGGGACTCAGAGATTTTCAAATAACTTGGAATATTTATGAAAAAAGGTGGCAGCGTGAATTCCGACATGTTGCGTGAACAGTGATGCGTACGCGAGTGTGTTCCGGAACTGGTGGCGACAACGGGAGGCGCTGTTGTGCGTGGATAATCGCACAAAACACCCGGATTCTTCGCGGAAGCAGCATCATACGTGAGCAAAAGTATTTTGACATTTGTTTTTTTTAAGTGAAGAACGCTCTGTCGAAGATCAAGTTATGTGATTAATAGATTTTTAATGCGTAAATTTCGACAGAATGCATTCTGGGGTTTTAATCATATGTGTGAATGGCATTTGTTTTTTGTTTGTTGTAAATAATCTGTGTGAATGAGAAAGTATATGTCCATGTTTCGTGTATTGTGGGAAGAGAATTATCTATTTGTTGTTGTTTCTTTTGTTGCTGGGTTATGTCAATGTGTGCCGTCAGAGGCACCAGTGCTATTACAGCACTAGATATTGTGAATTGAAGGAAAATACGAGAAAAGAGGGAATTTGAATAAATTTCATGGCCACCTTTGGGGTCATGATTTGTAAAACCAATATGTGTTCGTAGTCATTCAAGTAGCACTAGAACTGATCCACGCACGTGAGCGCAGTACCTTGCTCGCGTCTGTACAGACGCACCGCAGACCACGTCCAGGTGAGTCAAAAGGCGAGGTAAGCTAGCAGACGGGCAATTGTGAGTAGGAGAACGGGAAGATTATTATATGTGGCAACCCAACGCGAGGCTAGTGTTTGTTTGTTTATAAGAAGGGCTGGAGCAGGGCAATCTATTACAAGTAGCAGTTTAACGTGCCGGGCTTGTAGAAAGTATTACAAGTGGCCGCACAACGGTGGGCTCGAGCTAGGCCGGTGTACGGACACGCCGCCGCCGGCACCCGTTACAGTAGTTTGTATCAAAATGACGCGCCGGGAATTACTTATTCCAATCATCAAGTTTATACAAATATAACAGAATCATTTTATATCAACATAACTTACTAAGTAAGCTGGGACATGTCACGATTCTTAATATTAGATTTTAATGTTTGTTACAGTGTTGGATTCAGGATGCATCTCGCCTGCGCGCTATTTTACCACTTCTTCAATTTTGTCCGAAAGTACGAAAACACTTTTAAAATTTTACTTGGGAAAACAGATTCATCAGGTGAAGTCTATCAAGGAGACAAACGCCGTTTTGAGATCAAAAATCGAGTCGCAGGAAAAAAGAGCTCGTGCGTAATTTCGGCTCATTCTTTCTGGTAGTGGAATGATAACGGAAGATCTTAGAAGTAAAATGTATGTAAAATAAGATGTTAGGACATGGAATATTGGTGGTATCTACACAATTAGTTCAATTTTCTTTTTGAAATCAGTTTCCAAATCGGAATTGATATTTTGAGTAGTGCCTCAAATAACTTTTTGATGGTATGAAGACGGAAATATGTGGACAAGATATACAGTTTTATACAACTATTACAGATGATATGAGACCGTTTGGTTGTGTTACAGCATCACTAGTTTGATAAGTGGAGAAAAATATATTGAGATTGAAAGGGACGAAACCGACTGCCCGGCTTGCCTGCCTGAGAGCAATGCCTCCTCCCGAGCCGCAGGCCGCCGGGTTTGGCCGTTCGGCCGCGTCGAGGTTCGGGTGACGCAACTGGAGGGATCAGGTACTTTTTCCGAAATTTCACTTTACGCCGCTTCTATTCATCCGATTTGCATGATTGACACGGCGTTGGATTCAGGAAGCACGTCGTCATCGCGCTATAACCTCCTCAGTCCAAATACAATTTTTTTTGTGATTTGAAGGAAATAAATAGACTTTTCTGACTTAAATGAACATTACGAATATAAAAATATTTTATTCCGAATTTTAAATGTTTCCGATTTTTAGAAATTTCATGTCCAGTAGACTGGACATCAGGTTCCAGCTTGGTATGTACAGGGAACACAAAGGATTATATCACGTGGGAATAACATAGGGGATTCCACTTTTAAAATTATATATTTATTGTCCTTTATCAATAATGTATAATTTTTAGTATCAATACATATTTTTCATATATGAGTGTACTTTAATACTACTACTATCTAATATAATCATAATTTTTTTTCAAATAAATTCTGAAAATCAAGTGTGAAATTCAAAAAAACACTGTCTGTCCTTGTTGATGCAGAGAAAAACATCACATGAAATACACTTGAAACGTGTTTTTCCAGTGCAGTTAACATTTCTACATCTCATGAATTGTTGACTGTCCTGTACTGCACAGATTGGAAGGTGCGCGTTTCCTGTCTTGCGGCTGTCTCTTGTTGGAATAGCCATTGGTATTCTTTTCTTTTTGTTCACAGTGGCTTGATGATCACCGGTTTGGTTGATATCTATAGTCTGGAGAGGGGTTCTCCTCTTCAGAGCATTTCCAGTAGCACCTGTAGAAAGGGATTCACCTATGTAAATTTTAAAGCTTAGAAGATCCATGATTTCTTGGCGCTTCATTCCACTAGACAATTGGTCCATCTTATAAAGGATCCATGAATTTATAATGGCAAGGTCAATGAAGTGCCAGAAAACTCGAACAGGCCATTTACGTGTTCTCATGCTAATTCTGTAGTAAGAAATAAGTCTGTCACAAAGATCTACTCCTCCCATAGACGAGTTGTAGTCAACTACTGTTTTGGGACATGGAACAAGCATATATTTTTTCTCTTTTTTATCCCATCTCCTTACATTTTGGAGTGGCTTTGCTCCCGTTGCTGTAGTAGCCATAAGAACTGAACGATTGTCCATCCATTTTAGCACACTTATTTTATTGTCTTCACAAACCAGTTCTTCGTAACTACCTCTTCCTTTTTTGAGAAGCTCTGCATCTGTATGAAGCTTCTGACGTGCACCTTTTGAAACTCTGTTTGCTTGAATGGTGCCAACTGCAAGAATTCCTTTCTGAGACAAATGTTGGAAAAGTGGAACAGATGTAAAATATCTGTCACAATAGATTACGTGCCCTCTTTTGACGTTTTCAGTTAGCTTGTGAACAACAGAGCCACCAATTCCTAAATCTTCCAAAGGCTTTCCATCAGGCCAAGTGTTAGCTCCCTGGTAAATAAAGAAATCAAAAACAAGTCCTTGTGGGGAAGCCATGACAAAATTTTTCAAACCCACAGGATTTGGTTTACCTTTTACATATTGTTTGAGACTCGTGGTCCCTGAAAATGGGATCATCTGTTCATCAATACTGAGATCTTTACTCAGAGGGAGAGAATTGCACTTTCTTTTTACAACATCGATAATTGGTTGTACTACTTTCCACAGTCTGTTGTTCTTTTTCATGTCAGAAGATACAGACAAATTGTCAACAAAGTGAATATAATTTCTGAGTGTAAAAAATCTGTCTCTAGGAATTTGTGTCACCGCTGGAACTTTCAAACCTGGTCGATAATAAAGCCTCAGCCGAGGTAGTTTCATAACACCTGTAATTACGTGAGCCCCGACTAATTTCTTGTATTCTTCTGCAGTGGCTCTCAAAGGTTTTGACAGGTTAGCCTGAAGAGCTCTCCTGTTACTTTGATCTGCTACAAGGTTCCAGAATGAATCATCAAAATATTCATTAAAATAATCAAGAGGAGACCAGGAAGTCCGTTCTTCCGCATTCCATTCGTCATCATCAACTAAATAAACATCCGGATCAAATTTTGTAGCTTTCCATTTTAGAGGGCGGCTTTTCTTAGATTCTGTCTTGTTGTTCTGAAACGGGATATTGCATTTTGATACAACAATGTATCTATTTTAATGTGAACTGATCAATAATAAATGGTCAAAATCAGTAACAGATTCTTGCTAAACAAACACTTTCAGGAAACATACCTTAGGTGTATGTGATTCTGTATTTTCTTCTGTGTCATCTGACATATCCTCTTCGCTAACAGAACAAGTTTGAAACTCACTGTCTTCCACATCTTCATCAGATGATGCACCTTCAAAATCACTTGCATCAAGGAGTTCAATAAGCTCTTCATCACTTAATTTTCTGTTGCTCTCCATAACTGCAAAATAAATTTGATGTACTCTTTCAGTTCTCGTAACATAATTAAAATATCTGTTTAATATTATATTGTTTAATATGTATTTAATATAATGTTTATTGAACAACAATTTAATAATCAGTTTGTACAGTTTATAATCTGGATATTGTAAACACAGAAAATCTGAAAAGACGAA